>PVIR01012327.1:0-44973 GCA_004026965.1 Petromus typicus
TGCTGGGATGACAGGCGTGAGCCACCACGCCCGGCACTGTGGTATGTGGTACTGGTTGCTGCTGGGGTGAGTCTCCACACCCAGTATGGTATGTGGTTACCAGGGATAGAACCCGGGACCTTGCACTTGCAAGACAGGTGCCAGAACCACTGAGCTAACTCCCCGGCCCTAAACCTTTCATTTTAAACATTGTTTCCTTTCTTCCCATGGGAAGGAAAAATTGTGTACTCTCCCTTTAAGAACTCATGCAGGTTTTTCTTTTTTAAATTGAATTGTTTATTGGTACATTTTATATACACATCATGATCACATTCAACATTGAGAATTTGTACCAGTATATTACACGACTTAATCTTCATTTTTTACTATGACCCACCCTATGACCCTCCTGCCCCCTATACACATATGTTTTGTTTCTTTTTCTAACATCACATTTTTTCTATCTGCTCCTTACTTACCCCAACCCTTTTCCTTTTGAGTATTTTCTATTTCACAAAATCTATCATACACTCTAGAACTTATTTACATCTTCAGATTCACATACCAGAGAAGATACGGTATTTACACATCTGTGACCTATTTGTTCCACTTATGAGTATGTCCAGAAGGTACATCCATTTGCATATAAATGACTCAAACTTATCATTCTTTATGGCAGAGTAATACTCTCTCTCTCTCTCTCCAGATATATATATATATATATATATATATATATATATATATATATATATCTTTGTCTTCTTTATCCAGTTTCTACTTGATGGGCATTTGGGTTATTTCTAAGATTCGACTATCACAAACTAAGCTGCTATGAACATGGGTGCACATATGTCACGTCACTATGATATGAATCTTTTAATTAATTCTTTCATGTATACTCCTGCAGCTTTTTGCAGATACAAAACTTTAGAGTGGGAGCTACAACAAGAGGACCTCCAGCTATGCTCCAGGCAAATGCAAGCAGCACTGGGCATGACCAGTGTTGCAGCTAATGGGGAAAAATGGAAATAGAAGAAACAACTTGTCTGTTTTTAAAAATGTCCAAGGCTTTTGCCGGAAACCTTGTGCCACTACCACTCCAAGAGGCTGCCTGAAGCCATTGTCACCTGGCTTTTGTGCTTCCCTGTTGAAATGCACTGAATTTAAAGACGGGTGCCTGCTGACTGAACAGAACAGCATTTGATGTTTAAAACTTTAACTAAATTGCAAATGTATGAAAACAGCCATCCTAACTCTTAGTACTTTTTCTGTCAAAATAAATTCAAGAGATGTTTTCCCTCATTGCTTCTGCTTACATAGAGTCATCAAAGGACTTGAAATACCAGCTGAGCTGTCAAAGAGCTCAGAATAAATGCAAGTTGCACCGTCTAAGGCTTCAAGTCAGTGGCTACGGGAACTTTGCTTGGAGAAGTTTCACCCTCACTTCACAGGAGTTTTACCCCCTTCAGCCCAATGAGTTAATGGGTCCAAATATGGAGACAAAAGCAGCCAGGGTCTTTATTTTGTGTTTAGTGAAGCTGGTATTGCTGAGAGGTATCTATCTAACCTAGAGTGTTGCAAAGGACATTTTGTGGAACTCTTGGGTCTGCTCCTTCTATGCAGCATGCCACCTTGAGGAGCACGTGCCTAGCCATCACCTTCTCTCTGTAAGTCCCAAGACAAGAACATGGGAAATCAATCAGATCTAGCAACCACGTGGATCTTACCAGCACTGGCACTAGACCATGGTGATGATCATGTGGGAAAGGTCATCTAAGGAAAAAGCCAGGGCCAGTCAAGGAAAGAGCTCCTGTTTCAAGTGCAAGAAGACTGAGCACAAGACTGCATCAAGCCTCTGCCTCAATCCTACTCCACATGTGAGGTAACAAATGTACCTGACTCCTGGCACTGAGGGTTTGGCTGGCCCTGCTCCCAGAGAGGGGCTAGCCCAGCCAGAACCATCATTTCCTGCTCTGATGACTGAAGAGGCCCAGGGGAACCTGCAATTCCCTTATCCACAGACATCACCATCTCCTCCAAAGAACTCTGTGTTTTCCTTTCTTCAACCCAGCCAGTGAGTCACAGCACCTCAAGGTAGTTGGAGAAAACATAATCCCCAGTAAGTAAGGTTTACAGCTCTTTCCAACTTGAAGAAGCTATAGAAGAGACCTCTACTCCTTCAGCACCTCATAAAGAACTATGGGGAGTTGTACCCTTGAAGGGGAAATGAGATAAGAAAGCATGGGAAAAGATGGCTAGGGAATTGGGCATGCCCTGTTGTGATAAGATCCTGGACATGTGCACAGAACAGTTCCCAATACACTGCACGTGTTCTTCTCATGAACAGGCCAAGGATGGCCTGGACCCGACAGCAGTCTGAGGAGGGGAGCCCCACACTGCCTCTCAGGACCCAGTTGTAGACGTTCTCTTGGGCTTCCTCATGATTTGGACAACAGAAAGGACACAAGGCCCATGAAGAGCTCGCTATCGCAGCTCTCCATGACAACCCCTGCTGTTTCCCAGATACTTTTAGCTTTGCTCTTACCTCTTTTTCTATTTACTTAGCTCAAGTTCCCTCCACAGAGCCAGTTTCTCTTCCACATTTTTACTTTCTTAAATAAACTACCACTGCTTTTAAAAATGTTGCAAATTGGAGGAATAAGTTTTGTGATCTGTTAAACAGCGGGGGTGGGGGGGGCACCATAGTTGACAAGAAGGTCTTGTATATTTTTAAATAGTTAGAAGAAAAGCTTCTAAATATTCTCACCCCCAAAGAAATGATAAATGTACCAGGAAACAGGATACATTAACTATCCTGACTTAATCATTACGTTATGTATTCATGTACTAAAATATCAAATCGTTTACTCCTATTAATATGTATAATTATATAGTATCAACTAAAAAAGTAAAGTAAAATCCTGTAAGGGTATAAAAAGAGGAAAAATTATGCAAAGAGCACATAGACTTTGAGGCCAGAAGAAGAACTCCAATTTCTTATCTATGAAACTTTTGTAATATTAACATATGCCATGAGAATATTTTGAGAACCAAATGAGATATTACTTGTGCAAGTGCTGTAGAAATACTAATGTTATTATTAAAATTCGTATTTCTTTACATTAAAATGCTTGCATTAAATACAAACATTCCGGAGTATTCCTTCGTGGATTATTTGTATGTCACCAGTGCACTTAATTGTAAGTCATCGCTCATATGTTATATAAGAAAGCCACAGTGAAGCCAACTGCTCCATAGAATTAATATGTATTAATAAATTTTACATATATAAACCTGAACATATGCAGATAAGAAACAGTAAGTTCAAAATGTAAGGCTTCATATAAAAATTTTACAAAAAAGGTTTGGGGGGCTAAAAGTGTTCCTGAATGGTAGAACACTTGCCTAGTAGGTGTGAGGCCCTGGATTCAATCTCCAGCACTACAAAAGCAAAATAAAATTTAAATGCTGAGTTCTTAGTAAAGAAAGTTCTCTCTCACGCTCTCTAGTCTACATGCATACTAAAAGCAAGGCTTTGATATTCTTATCTCAGTATCTTCAGCATTAAGCATTTTTATGAGAACAGAGTGGGTCCTGGAACATACTTTTTAACTTTATGTTTAAGGGAACTGGTACATTAATTTAAGCTCTTAAATATTATGAGTCACACAACAAGACTAGATAGTTCTGGATCAAAAGATAATACATTTTTTTTTCTTTTTACAGGCCAGTAAAGTTACTATTGCAGGCTCTGTTCTCAAGACTCACATACTGAGGTGGATGTTGTGATACTAGCTATTTATTAGGAATCAGCACTCATGTAAGGCAGCTGGGAGAAGGAAGCATAGGCAAAAAGAGAATTAGGGCTATCATACTTCCATCAGCCCATGGATAGCTCTGGAGCAAGGAATGAGTACTCATTAGAATTGGGGTCCACTGATCTTTGGGGCCCTGGCCTTCAATGGGCTGAGGATATGAACTTCCCCTGGAAGCATATAGCCCTAGGCAAGGTGACTCTGTGCAGCTGAGACAGCCCAAGGGGTTGACAGCTGGGGCAACAGACTCTTCCTCGAAGGGGAATCTGGTTGAGGTGCATCCATATTCTTCATAATCATCCAATTTAGAATGGTCTGTCTCCCATGTCAGAAGATGTCATTGGGATTTGAAGGTGCAAAATGACCTTACTCAATGTGATATTTCAAATCACATGCACGATGTGATAAAAGAAAAGGTCTGTGATACTCTGCACTCTCATAGAATTATGGTAGCATGGAATAAAACATTTTATTAATACAGAGACTTGGAGGACTTATTGACGTATGGTGTCATTTTCTTGTGAAAGGCTGTCTTTCAGCAAGTATGTCATGTGCATGGAAAAGCGGATTACTAACAAAGATCTTCCCCTAGGTTGTAGCAATATAGCTATAGGTCAAACTCTTCCTAGCCCTAAGCTTCTCTTTGTTCTAGCTCCTAAAGGAAGCAGATATGTCCAACCACTAGGGTGTGTCTGTGTCCTGGAACTATGAATAGAGCAGCACCAGAAATCTATTGGTCAGCTTTCTGTTGTTAGGACAAAATATCTGACATACACAACTTTAAAAAGAAAAGATTTATTTTGCCTCATAGTTTCAGAGGTGTTAGTCCATGGTCAGCTGGCTCCAACGCAAAAATGTCAGTGCAGAAGGGCATAGAGGAGGAAAGATGCTCACCTTATGTCAGACAAGAATCAATAAGAGAAGGAGTTAGAGACAGAGGAAGGGTCTGAAGATGGGATATACACCTCAAATGGAATATACACTTCAAATGCACACACCCAGTGACCTGCCTCCTCAAAGCCCACCTCCTAAGAGCTCCAGCTTCTAATAGTCCAATCACCATGAGCTCATCCCTGGATTCAGCCACTGATGCAGTTAGTGCCACATGATCCAGTCACCTTCTAAGAGCCCTGCCTCTGAAGACAAGACCTCTGAACACTTGAAGGGGACATTTTAGATGTAAAACATAAGCAGGTTACAGCTTCCCTTTCTGATATGTGTGGTCAGGCCACCATCACCACTGCCCCTTGTGACTCAGTTTCTGCATACCATCTGGGATAACTGTCTAGCTAAAGAGTATATTTCATGAGGATCCAAAGAAGTAAATCTATATCTTAATTCCTCCAAGGTCAAAATTAAGAAATCCTCTTACTTGAGTAGTGCCCTCATCCAAATGTGCATGTAACCTGCTCTGCCTAATACAAAATAGTGTATCTGATGGATTAGCAAACAGTTAGATTTAGAAGAAATTCAACTCCTTTTTCAGGATCAATAAAGGTTGATTTGTGCCTCCTTTCAATCTTCTAGAGAAAGTTCAGGAGCTTAATTACATGTGTAGGACTTAAGGGATTGGTCTGTGAAGCTGGGATCTCAAGAAAATCACTTCTGTGCGTAAACCAAGTGTATTCCACAGTAATGGTAACTCATTATTATTAATGCCTAGAAATGATTAGGGTAAGAATCATTTATAGGAAGCTTTTCTTCCACCCTTAAGAACTATCTTACATATTTCTGAAATGTAAGCTATGAAGATTGAAACATTTAGTTCCCCTTTTCTCCATGCATAGTAAATGGGAAAGCCAAGTGAACATTCCTTAGGCATTACAGGAATAGTGTTTGTAACTGATCAATGTTTTCATTTGGTTCTCTCTCAGTCCTTAGGGGTAAACACTAAAATAAGGCTAAATATGTTTAATTTTTAAAAATGTAATACAAATTCCATAGTAACTTAATATACAATAATGTTCGAATTGTGTTAGTTCCCAGGGCTGTTCAGAGTCTTTAGGGAAAATAAGACTCTTTTTCAGGTTGGGTGTGTCTCCATGAAACTCCACTCACACTGTCTAGCCACACTTTTCCAGCTCAGTTACCCTACTAAGTATCCATGGTCCTAAAAGAAGTATTTCCTTCGGCTAATGGAAGGAAAGGACAGGAAGCATTCATGACTGTGCAGCACAGGAAGACTGGGCTCTAGTTCCAAACCCAAAACCAAGTATATGACTTTGAGCAAGTTCGTGGATTTCTGTTGGCCTCATTTAGTCATAAGTTTCAGAAGAAAAGAGGCTGGATGTTTTCTCACAGTCTCCTCAGCACCACTGTCCTGTAGCCTCTAATGCCAAGCATAGTCTGTTCATTTCCATGGGGGAAGCTTTGACAATAGACCATGTAATGGGATTTGAAGGGAACATTTTCTATGGCTTCCAGAGAATTTGGAAGATATGAGTCATAGAACTCTACTTCAGTCCCAAATTGGTAGGAAGGAAATAAAGGCTGGAGTGGGGGAGTCCATATTACAGACTCCCAAATTAAAATGAGACTTCAAATTCAAGAAGAGACATTTTAAGGCTAGCAGTATTATTTTTAGTTTTTGATTAGCAACATAGAAGAACAACCATAAGCATGACCGGCAGTTAATACTTTCATTATAAATTAAGGATTATATCCATTTAATTTTCACTATTAAATTTAGTTCTTTTATGACAAAATTTCTCTTCATGTATTGGTCTAAATTGTCATTCCACATATGCCTCAAAACTGGGGGCCTGGGGATTTAGCTCAATGGTTCTGGCTCCTGTCTTGCAAGCGCAAGGGCCTGGGTTCAATCTCTCAGTAACCATATGCCATACTGTGTGTGGAAACTCACGCTCAGCAGCAACCAGTACCACATACCACAGTGCCGGGCGTGGTGGCTCACGCCTGTAATCCCAGCACTCGGGAGGCAGAGGCAGGAGGATTGCTATGACGTGAGTTGGAGGCTGAGCTCAGGGCCAGCCTGAACTACAAAAGTGAGACCCTGTCTCAAAAACAAAAACAAAGACAAACAAACAAACAAACAAACAAAAAACACCTGGGGTAACCTTCGATTTAGTGGACTGCCTAGTTCTATCATCTTGGATGTTAGAATTAAGGTCAAGGTTTAAAAGCATCAGTTTCAAAAAAAAAAAGCATTGGTTTCATTCCGTTTCAAAGCCACAAATTCCAATTTGACCCTGCTAGCTTTCTCAAAATTGTGTGAAAGCTGTGAACAAAACCATCATCTCCATAGTGAAAGTAATTCACAGGTTGGCTGTGCCAGCAGTGGGAGCACTGTCACCTATGGTTAACTAGGACAGTGCAGTGTCACGGCCTCCCTGGAAATGGAGTTGCCGAAGTTGAGTTGGTATTGAGATGCCTTCCCTGGCTCTAGCGTTATGCTAGTGGCAGGAATCTTGTAGGGCCCTGCTAGTGTGGTTGGATCTGCATTTGTGAACCCTTTGTCCTCCTTGTGGTTTGTTTTTTAGACATCACTGGAAAATACTTTTTTCTGAATAAAGTACAAAGATTCCAAAGAAGGTGACTTGTCTATCTTTGCCCCATAGCATTTAGAAAGCCAGAATGCATCATATTTTGTGTTCAATCCATAGGATAAATTCAGAGACTAGTAGTCACATGTCAGCACTCACCACCTTAGTACACTAATTTTTTTTTCCCGTGTCCCAACTATGCATTCTGGATCTTTAGCTGGTGCCTTTTTTTTTTTTTTTTTTTTTTCAGTTCGGCGGACTGAAGAACCAAGAGCCTTCATACTGATCTATAAGCCCCAGCCCTTTTTAAAAAAATGTTTTATTTTGAGGAGGGGGAGGAATTCAACATGGCTGAATATAGAGTAGGAGTCACACTGGACCTACTCAGACAAACTCAATTGAAAGCACAGGTAATTGGAAGAGAGGGAGGAATGTTCATCCCAATGCTCAAATCAATACGAAATAAGAGGCTTGTAGATCAAATAAAATGTAAGCATAGGACTGTATAAAATGATCATCTAGCCCACAGAGCCTCTCCCAGATCTGTGTGTGGAGCAGGGACCGCCATTCCTGGGAAGTTACCCCCAAACCGGAGAGAATGCTACTGTGTCACAAACTCAGTCTGCACAGCACAGATCTGGGATATGAGGGCCCCTTGCCCTTTTCGCTTTCCTGCAAACAGAGAACAGTGCAGCATGGCAACGAATTTCCCTGACACACAGGCGAGAGTGACCAGGGAGCTGTCCTTCCCCTGACAAGCCACCAGGTTTTAGGTTTTGTTTTGTATTTTCTGTCAGGCACCACAGTGGCTAACTGGAATCTCTAACAACAAGGGAGGCATCAGCAGCAGTGGTGCCTGACACAAGAGAGGGACTTGGACTGTGGACAGGCTGGAACCAGCAGTACAAGCAGCCTTAGGCCAAAAAGCCAGTATTCCCCTCAGCTTGAAACCAGCACCACAAACAGTCTTGGGCCATGGCAGTGGGATAAGGAGGACAACACATAAGAGGAGCCAGCAGTGTGGAACAGGAGGCTGTGCAAGGTCTAGGAGGGGCCAACTCTGTGTGGGACTGGAAGCAGCCTGTGGCTGTCCATGTCTGAAGATGCCACAGCAACTGGGAGAGCTGCTCAGAGACAAATAGGGCAAGGAGACATGGATGGGCTATCCAAAGAGCTGCTGACTAGACACTGAGCCCAGCCCTTACATCTGGAGTCCAAGGTCAGCCCTGCACCCAGCCTTAATCCTACTGACTTGGCCAGGTCAGCCAGCACAGACCTGGGCTCTAGCTTGAACATTACCACAGAACTGTGGGCACCAGAGGAACTTATTTTCTTCTTTGCCTTCGTTGGTTTGTTTAGTTTTCCTTTTTCTAACAGTTAAGAGGGAGAGACGTGTTTAGGTATTGACTTTTAGTGATTGTTTTGTTTTGCCTATCCTGTTTCTCTCTTTGTTCAACCATCTTTCTTGATATTTTCATGTGAATGAGCATTGTTGCTAGTCTTTCTGGTTCAGTTTATATTCTGTTTTCTCCTTCATTCTTTCTCCGCTGTCCTCCTCTCTAGTTTTCCCAAAGCTTGGGTGATCATCTTCTGCCCTTCAAACTTGCTTCTATTATACTTCTCTTCAGGTATCACTTTATTTTGTACTCTATCCCTCTTAATTTCCCCTCCCCTAAAACAGAGTCAAATCACTCTACCAAGAGGAAACTCACTGCAAATAAGTTTCTCGATTATGTTGAATATATTTATATATAACTGTAAATCCACTTCCTGTGGTGGAAGGTATCAAATTAGAGCTACTAGCTTGTCCATTTCTAGGCTGTGCTTGATGATATTGTTACTTCTAATTGTACTACTTTGGCCAAGATGCTATACCTTTATAATCAGTTGTTCTCCTTTGTATAAGAGCACTGTGATTGTCTGGAGCCATAACCATCACCAGAGTCCAGCACGAAAGGACTGGACGCTGAACCGTAGACAGAAACTTCTCAATTCTAATAAATTGGGGAGGTGGAATCTTAGGACAGACACAAAGACCAAGATCCAACTACATGTAGAACACATCCCTGAGGAACAGACATTTCCTAGGGAAACCATGATACTGGTGATAGAGCTACCCAAAAAACTTAGGAGCATCAAGATAGAAAATAAATTAAATTTAAAAATAGAAAATGACAAGACACAGAAACAAAATGAAACTCCAGATTGCCAGCCCACCAACAACAAATTTAGAGAACAATGGGATAGAGGGAATCAGAAGGTACCCACTGGAATTTTCTGAAATGGTAGCAGCAGAAGAATGAGGCTATGGAGAAAATCAGAAAAGAAATAATCTCTGAGTTTAAAAAAGAGATGAAAATAATAATAAAGACCCTGCTTGTAGAGTAGACAGACATTAAAAAGAAAAAAAAAAACAGTATTAGAGCCTAGAAAAACCATAAATGTCCAACATAGGGAAAAAATGAAACACATGAAACAGATTCAAACAGATATCCAGAACATTAAAAATATAGGGGGTGGGCGGGGGGAGGAGAAAAATGAGAATCAGGTCGTGTCATATGCTAGTACAAACTCAGTGTTGAATGCGATGATGATGTGTATTCATAATGTACCAATAAAGATTTGAATTTTTAAAAAATTCCACTGAAATGCTGAAAAATGAAATACCTAGGAATCAATCTAACAAAGAAAGTAAAAGATCTTTACACTGAAAATTTGAATACTCTGAAAAAAGAGATCAAATAGAATAGCAAAAAATAGAAATATATCCTTTCCTTTGGGGTGGGAAGAGCCAACATGGTGAAAATGGCCACACTCCCAAAACTGGTGCACAGATTTACTGCGATCTCAATCAAAATGCAATCAGCCTGCCTCACAGAACTAGAAAAATCATTCCAAAAATTCATCTAGAGCCAGAAGAAATTTCGAATACAAAAAAAAAAAAAAAAAAACCTGAGCAATGAAGGCAAACCAGGGAAGCATCACAATCCCTGACTTAAAATTATGCTACAGAGTTATTGTGATTAAAAACAGCATAGTACTGGGGCAAAAAAGACCCAACCATCAATGGAACAGAACAGAAAATGCAGAAACAATTCCAAACACACTCAGCTGCTTTATCTTCAACATAAGGACCAAACAACCGCCCTGGAAAAAAGGCAGCTTCTTTTATAAATGATGCTGGAAAAACTGGCTTTCCACACCCTGGAGACTAAAACTAGACTCATGTCTCTCACCATGTACTAACCTAAAATCAAATGAATCAAAGAGCTAATTATTAAAATAGGAACACTAAATTTTCTGGAAGAGAGAATAGGTGGAACTCTTTAAGGCACAGATGTAGGCAAAGACTTCATGAAAAAAACCCAATCACATAGGAAATACTACAAATAATCAACAACTGAGATCTCATCTTATTAAAAAGCTTTTTCACAGAAAAAATAAACTACCAACAGAGTAAAGAGAAAACCAATGGAGTGGGAAAAAAATTTGCCAGCTGTTCCTCCAAGGACTAATATCTACAATATACAAAGAACTGAAAAAAATCAGACCCCCTCCAGATTTAAAGGCTCAGTCCAAAAACGGGCATCTGAGATGAATATACACTTCTCAAATTAGGACATAGAAATGGCAAATAAATACATTAAAAATATTCAACATCACTGGTCACCCAAAAGATGCAAATTAAAACAATACTGAGATTTCATCTCACTCCAGAAAGAATGGTTAGTATCAAGAAATCAACCAATATCAAATTCTGGAGAAGCTCTAGGGAGAAAGGAACACAATCCACTGTTGGTAGTATTGCAGATTAGCGCAACCATGGTGAAAATTCCTCAAAAAGTTAGGATGAGAGGCCCCACTTGACCCAGCTATTCCCCTTCTGGGTGTCTTCCCAAAAGAACGAAAAGCATCATACCACAATGGCACATGTGCACCCATGTTTACAGTAGCACAGTTTCTAATAGCTAAATCTTGGAAACAACTCAAATGCCCAACACCTAATGAATGATTAAAGAAGATCTGGGACTTTTCAACGCAATGAAGTACTACCCAGTACTAAAGAAAGGTAAACTTGAGACATTTCTAGGTAAATGGATGCACCTTGAGGCCATAATCTTAAGTGAAATAAATAAGACACACATGTAAAAATCACATTATTTCTCTGGTGTGAGAAACTGAAAGTATAAATAAGGACCAAAATGCATAACAGATATGGTGAGATAGGAAGAAAATGTTCAAATGAGAATGGGCACAGGGGAGAGGAGGAGGGGAAAAGGAAGGAAAGGAGTTGGAAAAAATGAGAAAAGAAAGATAAAATAGAAACAAAGCTTTTGTAAATAAAAAGGGGAAGAGGAATAGGAGGGAAGAGAATGAGAAAAAAGGAGAATCAAGATATATAACGTTCAGGTACAAATTCCATATAATGAATGTGATCGTTATGTAGGCCTAAAATAAATAAATATATGTAGGCCAATAAAATAAATAAATGAGGAAAAAGCGTCCTCCATAAAGGAAACGAAGAAACTGTTAAAAAATAAAATTAAAATATTTCATTTTGAGATGGGGGCTTGCTAAGTCTCTAAATTGCCCAAGATAGACTTGAACTTGTGATCCTCCTGCCTCAGCCTCCTTGAGTGCTGGGATTATAGGAGTGACACCATGCTCAGTTATTGTTTTGGACCTCCTTTTCATTTCATAGAAGATGTCCAAGTGCTTGCAAACCCATAGCACTGAAGCCACAGCCAGCTGTTTGTTTCATTGAAAGCTCTATTACTGTGTTTTTCATTTATTGGAAGAGTTGTTTTTCTAAACTAAAACATTAGTACTCAAGTTTAATAGCAGTGTTGACACACTGCAATACATAAGTATGTTTTGGTGTATATTTTAGGCACTCAGTCGGTAATAAGTTTGCCATCCATGAGTCTAAGTTGTATCTCATAGTCCACATCACAGTAAGATTTGGAAGGAAAAAAAAAATAGACAACCAAAATTTTGAAGATACTCTCTTTTTATTTCAAAACATGGAAATAACTCAAAATTTGAACTTCAAAGACCAAAATGTATTTTAACCAAATGTTCAGAAGATGAGCCAGGCTACCATTATGGCACCATGCCTCATATGGACAAGTGGATGTTAGAGAATGATCCCTGCGACCCGGCTAAAGCTAGAGCACACCCACGAATAGATTCATACTCGGTTGTCTAATTTGCATGCATGAGAATGGTGCATTCTCCACACCACTAGTACATATATGCCTTTTCCAAAGTCAGTGCAGGATCCGTGTCTGTGCAAGTCTTCAAAAGTCTGCTCCCTTACAAAATTGACCATAACTTATCTGCTTGAGCCTTCAGGTGACAAATTCTTTACACCACCTTTACTTCCCCAACGCCATTTCTGAATAATAATTATAGATGTTGAGAGTTCCAGCATTACATAAGAGAGTCCATTTGTTAGTTATTTTAATGTCAGTTAGTCATCTGTGAGTAACCCTTACTAAACATATCCACATGTTTGGTGCCCAGAATTTGAAATTGGTAACTTTTTTAGTGGCAATGGCAAACTTAGACCAAAATGACAAGATGAAAAACAAGAGAAGATGTTCCAGGAAGAGTTGGGCTTTCCTCCCTCACAAAGCAAATTCTTCCCTAAAAATGCAGAAAACAGTGACAGTCAGACACACTTGTGCATGGGGACACACTTTTTCCCACCGATGCAGAATTCTTGGAAACTCCAACAGCATTCCAAGCTGGCAGGGGGTGTGTGTGGGGGGATGGCTGAATCTGAAAAAGAACCCAAAGAAATTGTACCAGGGAAAGGAGGTGGGAATTGAAAATAAGTTTCCAGGGTAGCTTTCTCTGTCAAGAAGCACGAAGTCCTTCTTACGAGACTGTGCAGAATCCCCCTGGGAATCGCTGCAGCTTTCGCTTTAACTCTTTCCTTGCCAGTCCTTTCCCAGTCTGCTTGATTTTCCATCCAGATGTCAGTCAGAAGCAGGCCTCAGGAGCTGCATTCCTCACAGTGGCAGGAGAGGATGTACCGGTAGGTGGCGGTGAGTCGCATTCCTCCTGAGCAGCGCAGGCGCAGTGCCTTCAGCTTGGAGGTCTGGGGCCGACAGCAGTGACAGGAGGAGCGGAAAGGCTGCTTGAGAACAGTGCTGAAGGACACCAGGGGCTCAGAGCGCGACGCCTGGCTGCAGTGCCCCTCGCACCTGGCCAGGAGCACCATCTGGGGAAAGAAGAAAAGAGGGTTGCTCTGTAGGTGCCAACACCTCAGCTGGGTACCACAGCATCCTTTGAAAGGCCGTAATGCTCCCCGTCAATGTCTGCTAAGTCAGACAAGTGGCTTTCAAGCCATGCTGCACATTAGTATCAACTGATAAACTTAAAAATGCTGGAGCTCGGATGTGGTTCAGTAGCACAGCACTTGCGTACCACGTACAAGGCCCTAGGTTCAATCCTCAGCATCACAGAGAAAAAAAAAAACCAATCAGGCACATCTTAACCACTCAAATTAAGACCTTTGGAGTGAGACCTAGGATTTCAAGATTTTCAAGACTCCGTAGATGACTCAGAATGGCACTAAGGATTTAGAACCACTGGATAAGATCCATCAGTATGATGTGCACATAAAAATCCAAGAATAATACAAGTTTTTCAAATGAATGGTGTTCTCCCATTAACTCAATATTGTAGGGAACTGTACATTAATTATGTCCAAAGCAAGCTGTAAATAGTATAAGCTGTAAAGAGTTAACCCCTCAGTTGATTTGTTTTGAGGAGCAAGATGGATCTTCCTCAACTGGGAAAGAGATTAAGATATGGAGGGAGTGGGGAAGGGAGAGAGAAGAAAAAAGGATGGTAAAAGGAATTAAAATGTGTTATGTACACACACTGACTCCTCAGAAAGTTTATAAACATTATGTACTTCAAACATGTACTAATAAAAATAAAAAGTGAAACAACCTTCCTATCAAATCAGGGTAAACATATCCATCTACAAAAATCACATCCTTTTGGTTAAATGTACCATGCACAAACTCATTCTTATTTTTTGTCATTCTTTATTTTAGTCTTTATTTCAGTTGAAAATAACTCTGCATTTTTCTATGGGTAAAATGGCAAATGTATTGTATCAGAGAACTTTCTAGTGGGTTCTGCTCTCCTGCTCAGTGCTACGGCACAAGGCAGGGAAAAAACTAAAAGACAGAGAAATTGGGGAGTCAGGGTGGCTGATGCTGCTCATCCAGCTAACGCACTGGTCAGCACAAGCCACCAATTTCTACTGGTAATCAGTTGGGGTAAAGGCAAACTACGTGCCAGGACAGGATTACGTGTAGTTTTTCCTTATTTCTTATTATCTTTTATTTTGTTCTCTATTTATAATTTTATTCTCAAACATAAGAATAGCCATATGATATTTAAACCCGTGTGTCTGATTACTTCATTTAACTTTATGGCCTCAAGGTACATCCATTTTCCTATAGATGACTCAAGATTATCTTATGGAAGAATAAGAATATGAATTTTGAAAAAGCAAAAGCAAAAGCTGAATGATACTTATAAAACATATTTTGGGTGCTGCAACTTGCAACAAAAGAAGAGGGACAGGGCATTTTTAGAGCTCTATATTCACACTAGGTTTAGACATTGAAGAAGCCTGAGATTTGTGAAATCACATCTGCATCTTCCAAGTCATTTAGGACTCGTAGTAGGATGTATCTATGTTGAGCATCTCCATTTCCAAAAGTTTGTGCTCCAGTAATAGATATGTGTTCTTTAGAGTAGCTCTTAATCTGGCTTTAGTAAACACATTCCTTCAAGAATCTGATGAAACTGATCAAACTTATTCCAGGAAAAATGTACATAAGCACACACTAAATACTGTGCATACAGTTTAAGGAAATGGACATAATTTTCATTTTGTATCCCATACATAAATCCTGGTATCCTGCAAGGGGGTGTCATAGCCGGAGTAGGGTGGGACAATTAGATTCATGAAGGTATATGACCCTATATGACCAAGGCAGGGAGGGCAGTGAGGAACCTGTGATTATTGGTTCATGCTTATGTGGATGGTCTTCGTGAATTTCATATTATGCAATGAACAAAAAAGTTGCCTTGTAACTCTAGAACCATTAGCAAGGTCATAAAAAAAGTGGAACTGTTCAAACGAAAAACCAAAAGATGTTGATAGGAAGACAGATAGGTGGATAATAGATAGGCAGAGGTAAATGCATGAAACCCTTTGACAATGACCTTATGAAATTTTGAGAATTAGTAGTTAATATAAAAGACTTAACAGCTATTACCTCTGACATCACCTTATAGGGAAGAATTAGACACCCAAGGATCGAAAGAAAGAAACAGTCAGCCCATCTTTCCAAAAGTGGGGAAAGATAACCTCTGATTATTATAGATTATTAGCATCATTATCTGAGAAGATGCTGAGGATAGAATCCAGTAATCATCTAGCAACCACCAAGGGAATAGAAGATACTGGAATAAAAAAAGAAAAAGAAATAAAACCACAGTGAGGCCAGAGGAAGAATAAGTTAGACTAGATCAGCTGATTTATTTTCTCTGAAAAAAACAGAGGTAAAGAAAAAAGCTAGCTGTAAACTCTTGATTTTATTAAAGCTTTAGATTCTCTCCTGCCTTCCTGCTCTTCATATTAGTAGACAAAATAAACATGATCTGAAACAGGTTTGGGATATTATACCATAAGCAGTAGTACAGTACATGCATGTCTAAGCCTAGTGTTCAATCTCCAGCTTTCTAACAGGAAGTGAGATCCAGGATCTTCCCCAGTTCCTTCCCAAGGCTGCCAGTACAAGGCAAAAGCTGCTTGACACCTCTCCTTGGAGCAGGGATAAATCTGCTGATCTCTAATGTAGATCACCTATTAGGTAGATTAAGCAGTTATTCCAAGCCATCTCCCAAAATAGAGTCTTCAGAGAGCCAGTTTTGGTCTGAGAGTATACGATGAGCCTATGGCAACAGACTGACTAGAGACAACACAGCCAGCATACCAACCACAGGCCCGGCCCCCTTCTTGGGGAGCTGGCTTTCTACACAAGAAGAATGCACAGACATGTACAATAAACACCTCCAGTGGCTACTCCTAGCCTTCAGAATAAACTCCCAAATCCCTCTGTGCCTGGCTGTCAGCAACCCTGAGGATGCTTCTCATCACCCACTCCCTGCCCCAGTGGAGCTAAACTACTCCAGAGTCCATGAAGCTGCCTGCCTCTCACTTTTTTGTCTTCTGCCTCCCAAGAGTATCCTTTCCATCCACACCTGTCTAATAAAACGCCACCTACCTGTCCTCTATGGCTAAATTGAAAAGCTCATCCTCAAAGCAGAAGCTATGGAACAATTATTACGCCTTTCATGTTCTCAGCACACACACCCACACAAATTCCCAATCTGGAATATCTCAATGCGTAGACCTCAACTCAGAGTTAGAAAGTGGAAGTAAATGTATGTCTGTTTTTTGTAAGTGTGTTGAGGGATTAGGTAAGAACTGAGTAGGTTAGATTTATTAATGAGTATCACTTAGGATTACAAGCATAACCCTCTACTTTCTGGGTGGGCTTGTGATTCAGCACTTCTCCAAATATTCCAGTTATGTTTATACTGTTGGGCTGAGACCCACACTTTGAGTAACAAGGCTGTGGACTCTTTAAAGCTTGGGGGTCTTCCTCTAAATTAATTATTATGAACAACTGTAGGGATTGAACACAGGACCTTTGCACTTAGCTACATCCCCAGCCTCCTTCTCCTCCACTTCTCCCTCCTCCCCCTCCCCTTTCTCCTCCTTTTCTTCCTTTCTCTCTTCTCCTCCTTCTCCTTTTCCTTCTTCTACCATGCACAGGTAAGAACATTTATTGAGTGCTTAGGACGTGAATATCTAATGTTCATAACAATCCTACAAGAAAGATGCTGTGATGACTGGTATCATTATTATGAATGAGGAAACTGAGGCTTTAGGGAGCTTGTTACTTGTTCAAAGTCACCAATCCAGACAAAGCCAAGGCCAGAATCAGAACTAAGTCCATTTGAAACCAAATCTCTACAGCATAAGCTAGGTCACACCTTCCTCTAATCTATGTTGACCTGCCTCTGGGGATGCAGACTGTGTCTTCATCAGGGGCATACAAGGCTCATCTTTTCCTTATGGACATGGTGGGGTACACCATCGCTGTCCCCAAGCTCACACAGAAATGAATCTGCCAAGAGCCCTGGATTGCTAGGTATCCACTTTATCATCAGAGTGAAGACCTGCCAATCCCATGTTAGACCAACATGCTACTTGACCTCAGTGGAAAGAGAAACATTTCTTTTTTTTCCTCAGGGGTGAACACTGCACCCTCTTTCCCTGACATTCTCTTTCTTCTCAGGACCAAGATTTATCCACACTTCTCTCCTTCCTTTCCTTGCCAGCAACTTTAGTAAGTAACTATTCTGCTCATCTCCAGAGACACATATGACTCTGCAATGGGTCTGTGCCAGGCTAAGGACACCAAGAAAATAGCAACCAAGAGAACAGAGCAACCAGGGACAGTCGGAGCTTTGGAAGTTTGGGTGGAAACCCAGCTCACTCCATCTGGAGTCTGGGGCCATCACTCAGGTCACAAATCAAATGGACTTGGAAAGGCCTTTGCACATAGGATATTTCCCTTTCTTCCCTCTGCATTAACTTGTAAACATATGTAGGTAAAAACTGTCTTTTCCTTCCTTTCCTTTTTTTTTTTTCCATCTTGCTTTCTTTCTATTTTTGTATTTCTGGCACCTTCCACAGTACCTGCACATTGTAGGCATTCAGTATGAATTAGTTCCTATTTTAAAAACCAAGTCATATCTCTCAAGTGGTCAATGGGGTTATAAGCTCAGTCTTCCTCATGCCCCTGATTTCTGTTACTATTATGAACTTCTCAGGCAGCAGTAGGAGGATAGGGCTGGGGTCCTAACAACTTCCCCAGTCCTGAGGATCAGTCCTTGGCATGCCAAGTCCCTTCCTTCCGGGAGCTTTCACAAGCTTTGTTCCCTAAACCCTCCCCTGGAGCCTTTGTTGCTGTCTTTCAGGAACCTCCCACTGCCATGACTTAGGAGTTCAGACAAGTGTGCCTGAGTCCCACACCCTGACCCTGACCCGGGACGCCATCTCCCATTTCTCACCCTGCTCAGGCTTCACAGTCTGAACTGGCAGCTCACTTTCCCACGCTGCATTCCTGGAAACCCTTCCCTGGCCCGGAACCAGAGCTCAGTGCTGTAGTCTTCCTTCCTCTGTTCACCAGGTGAGGGAAGTCGACCAAGGGGAAGACTACTCCTCCGCCTCTTTCATCCTCCCTCTGGACACCCAGCCCAGTGGTTTATATTTTTGCTCTTCTATCTCACCCTGTGTCCAAGGAGAACCACAATGAGGTTCACTTTCCTAATCCTTTAAGGCTGTGGGAGATCCCAACAGTTATGGAGGCCTCCACAGGGACTGAAATAGAAAGTGAGCCGAGGCACCTGTCTAGTTTATAACTTCATCATCAAGATCATATCATTTATTAAATGTCTGTTCTTTGCTAGACACTGGTCTGGCTGCCTTACAAAAGTCATCACACAGTTCCACCGGCCAAGAGACAGCTCTATTTATACGGAAAGAAATAGAGGCATCAAAGAATGGCCTTGATTTCCCAGAGTTCTCCATTTGGCAAGCTGAAAATCGGGCTTCTGCTACTTCAAAGCCTGGGATGCCTCAGTTTCCTTGAGTATGTTCCAGGCAGCCCAATTGCACACTGTACAGCCTTTCCTCAGAATTTCAGGGAAACACAGTTTCTAAGGAAGGCTGGAAATGAACCTGCTACTCTCAGAAATTTCTATACCCATAAGCTGTCACCATTTCCAGAGTCACTGGGTGCATCCTAGTCTGTAGCTACACTGTCCTCCCTGTTCTGGTCGGTCAGCTGATTCCTGCATTGCTAGGACGTAGGTGACAGGACCGAGGGACAGGCTAACTGTAATTCAGGGTGATGCTCAACAGAGAATCCCATTGTATGTTTCCAGAAGAGCTTTCACTATTATATTTTTATTCCTGAAAAATTGTCATGTAGTGCATAAATCATCATTGCTGACAGATCAAAAGTTGGGCCTGGAGTTCAAGATAGTGGGCTATACATGCTGCTTGCATTCCTCTAGTGTGGAGAAGCAAGTAGTCTAAAAAGGAATGCTCCAAAACAGACACCACCATTGTCAGTGGCTATTGGCTGTATGGCATTAAATAAGGTACTGTATTTAAGTATTCTTTCAGGTTTCTGCTTTCCTTACTATTGAAATAAGAAGGCTAATCCCTGCCATACAGCTCTGTTGGCAGTGATGAGCACATATACTGTGAGGGATCTGACTTAGGTTATTTGCTTAAGTAAGTGTCCTTCCTTTCCTGAGCCTAGTCACATGCTGCCTTCACAAAGCCAGATGCTGAATAAATGCAAGCCAGGAAGCGTTAGCTGATAGGCAAACAGTAAGCTTGTGTCTAGTAAATAATGGCCTTGACCTTGATGTGGAGGGCAAATTTTGCAGAGAGAAAAATTCTACCTTAGACTCTTTTTTTTCTAGACATAAGCTAAACATTGTACCCAAAGTCTCTAAAGAAGAACTTCATTAAATAATATTTACTCCAGAGAAGACCAACCTGAGTCTGTGAAAGTTAAAAATGATAGGTTGTTTCCAAATAGAACAGTTTCTTCATGGATACATAGAGAAAATCTAATCGAGAAAAGGTTTGGATAGTTGAGATTCTGCCAGGCATATTTTATGGCCAAGGAAGGAAGGTTTATAATTACAAGTACCATTTACATAAAACTTTTGCTATATTTGGGACAATTTGGGATGTTTGAAAACAGATTGTTCCCATGAAATTACAAATATTTCTCATTATCACAGTTTTGCACAGCTATTGACTGTGGCATTCGGAGAGAAGCAAAGGTGAATGACAGCAGACTAAGGTCTGCTTGAGTGCAGTGATTTTGAGTTAATGATGTTTCCTCTTTGACCTCCCTTAGGTCAGTGTGCTAGTTGCTAAAGCATTCTTCCCCTTCATTTTTCCAGACATTTGCAGATTGCTTTCAAGCTCCTTTCTCTTTTTATCTTGTTCTTTCTTTTTCTTGTTGTCTTGTTGCAGTGCTTGGGACCAAA
The DNA here is from genome assembly GCA_004026965.1 of Petromus typicus. Classification (NCBI taxonomy): domain Eukaryota; kingdom Metazoa; phylum Chordata; class Mammalia; order Rodentia; family Petromuridae; genus Petromus; species Petromus typicus. The sequence goes on from PVIR01012327.1 coordinate 20,483, forward strand.
TCCAGGACCTCACACATGCTAGGTAAACTCATTACCACTGAGTCATATGCCTAGCCCATTTTCAGGTTCTATAAATATACTTGTTGTGTGTATGTATGTGTTACTGCAGATTGAAGCAAGGGTCTTTGCACTGAGCTACATTCCCAGCCTTTTTGCATTTTTGATTTTGAACCAAGAGTCTCATTCAGTTGCTAAATTGCCCAGGCTGAGCATGAATTTGGGATCCTCCTACTTCAGCCTCCTGGAGCGCTAGGATTATAGGGACACACCCACCACGTCAAGCCCATGATCCTGTTTTCTGTTCCTTCTTATCATCACTATGGCACTTTCTTTGAAATCACTTTAATTCTTTTTTCTTTTTAAAGAGTCATAATTATGGAGGACAAGTCAAGAAAGGGAGAAATCATCCAATAAAAAACATTAAATATTAGTACTTTGTGCTTCTGCAGAGGAAGGAAAGGAGAAGCTAATAATGGCTCCCGTCACCCTTACTAATACCTACAATTTCTAAGTAATCGTGACTAGAAAATATTTCTCACATTTCTTCTCAATTTGTCTTAGCTTTTGTTTTGTGAGGTAGGTGTGTGTGTGTGTGTGTGTGTGTGTGTGTGTGTGTGTGTGTGTCTTGTTATGCAATGTGGATGAAAGCCAGGTGTGTGCGTGCTAGGTAAGCACTTGCTTCTCGGCTGCTCTCCTAGTTCCTCATTTTCTTTGCATAAGAAGGGATTTTATTTAGCCTTGCAAACACTCATATTCATCTACTTACAACTTTTTTAAGTTTTAAAAGTGCAAATGAGACCTAGGACCTTTTTCTTAAGTGGAAAAATCTCTATTTTTTCCCACAGGCATAGGTCTTATTAATACAATGATTAAAGTGATTTCATTCAGACCTCGATCTCCTAAACTAAAACAAGTCATCTTCGCTGGGCTATAATCACAGAAGTTGTGGAAAATTTAAAAGCAGACTGAAGTCATAATGTTTTTAAGTGGAGAGTGGAGAGATTGACTTTTATGGTCTTAATTCTAGTGGTTGATATTATACCAAAAATTCTTAATTATATCGGTCATTTTAAAAAGACTTGCCATCTGAGAATGCTTAAGTGGTTTTAGTCTCGGAACTAAAAGTGAAAATCTCTGAGGTTGAATGAAACAAATTCTTATTTACCAAGAGTGGACAAATCTCCTTCATATGACTGTGTGGGGGCAGTGACAGTCGTGAGAACTCTCACTTGCAGTCTGTTCCACACTCTAATGTGCTGCCTCCTGGGTGGTCCGTGTGTCTGACCACTCTTGGTGGCCTTTCTGGGCCGTTATTCTTTTGCATACCTTTGTCTTCACGTGGAGGCACAGGCGGCCCCAATAAGAAGTGTGCAGCCCTTCCACACAAGTGACTGAATAACCAGCGTAAACAGTGTTCCGTGATCAAATTGCCATCTTAGCTTTTGAACTCACTTTAATGTAAACATGACCTATAGAGAAAAACTCACAGACCAGTTACCAAGCACTTCACCAGGAAACTCTCTGAAGAAGGAGTATGTCCCATTACTCAATCATTATTTGAGAAAGGGTCTTGCTATTAGTCCCCTGGCCCTGAATTCACATGTAGCCCACACTCATTGTAAACTGGCGATCCTCCTCCCTCAGCCTCCTGTGTGCCAGGCATTCACTCTGTCTTTATTTCCTGCAGAGGTAGGAGTAGCAATAACTAATAGACTTCAGCCCTCTCTCTAGAAAAAGGACACTACTGCTCATGTATTTCACATGTTCAGTTAGGCTGACAACAGTACAAAACATGCTAGGAAACCCTAAAAGCAGGATTCTCCCACGACTCTAAACACCAGTCATTGAACCACAGTCAGGTGGTGAAAATAATTCTCCGTCCCCTGACAAAGAAATATGGCTTCTCTTCTGTTTAGGGGAAGCGGACAGATGCTGCCCTCCCAAAGACCTTGTTCTTACCTTTGAGCTACACTTGTACAGTGGGTGACTGATAGAATCGACATAGTGGTGCCTCATGCAGCGCCGGGCGTTTGAGTCCATCATGAACGAGCTGTCTGTTTTGCTGTCTGTGTCTCCCATTATGGCCAGCAGGGAGAGCATGGAAAAGGATGCAGCTAGTACATGATTTCTCATTGTTGTAAGGAAAAACTTCTCTAGAAAAACAGCAGAGGGAGGCAGAGGACAAAAATTAGAAATGCCTTCCCCTCCTACGATCCAGTTCCTCTCACAGCAAGGGCAGGATCTGGCCGAAGCTTTCTGGTTGTCATTGTCCTTTGTATGCTGGAGTTCTGTCTTACTCTTTGCAGTGAGAATCCATCACCATGGGATCTGCTGCACAGCTGGAATGAAAACAGAAATTATTCTCCCCAGGAATATTTACCCAGATACACTAATGGAACCCAGGAGGTATTAAGTAGAATTTTTCCATTTCATTTTGAATGGAGAATATTGGTTTCTAGAGTGTAATTAGCATAAACTGTCATCTATTCTGCTTCCCACCCCTCAACGCTTATGCTACATATTCATAACCATTTGGAAGTGGACACAATGATTTAATGAGAGTACATGCAGACTCTGAGTGCTGAAGTCCATGTTCCCAAGGGCAAGAGTAGTTCGAACCCATGGTAAAGATTAAATGTGCAGTTCCAGCTACGGTGTCACTAAATTGGGTGGTCTCTTTAGCCTTGGTTGGTAGGAGGAGGAGGGTCTGTTCAGTTTCTCAGGAAGCTTTGGTGTCAACACCAGCTCACAGGGCTAGAGAGGAGACAGGTCAGTGCTAATGAACACAGGCTGTGTCCCAAGAGAGCACATTTCCCATTTTCAAGTCCACACTCACCCACCCACCTAATTTTCCATTCCTGTGCACTGGGCTCATCCTGTTTTTGTTTTAAGCTCCATGCCACCCAGCATCTGTGGCAAACAGCATCTGAAATACATATTATTTGCACTGGCCTCTAGCGTCGTTAAGGCCCACATGTGTATTTCCCAACAGAGTCACACATTTCTGCAGAGCCTTTGTAGCCTGAGCCATGGTGTAATTTGAAAAAGAAGGTGGCCATTGGAGCAGAGATTTACCATTAAAGTAGATTATGCTAGACTGGTTTCCCTGACATTTGCTTTGTTCTTTTAACCATACCTCCTGGTCAAAGGACCGAGGTCCCGAGATCTCCTCAAATCACCTCACAAACTCTCCTAGGCACGGCCCACACTGATGCTTTTTATTACACCGGAAAACAGTATCAAAAATATTTTCAAACATTTAGTTAGGGAAATTGCGGGGGACGAGGGTTGACATTGTATCCCAAAGCAAAGGAACGGGATAATTAAAACCTCAGAAAAACTTTCAAAGTTATTTCAGATCAAAGTTTGATTGTTTTGTTCACAGTACAGTTTTTTTTTTTAAACTTCCTACTCATGAACAGCCTGAATAAACTGGCAGAACATTGATACAATCAAGATTAGAAGTTCAGGTCCTTATAAATCAATTGGTTTTGTTCTAATAGAGTGGCCTTGGGCCCATTAAAGCTACAACTGGCTATCTTATAAGTATAGGGCGGGGGATCCCAAGGTCAAAAAGTGTGGGATACAGGGCTGCTTCAGAAAAGCATGTCCCTAGCGATGACCAAGGTGAGATGCATGTGTCTCAGGAAGTCCTGCAGCTTGCAGGAAGACAGGGATTGGTAACGAGGGGACCCACCTGGACTCAAGTCACGGCCCTGCCAATCACAGGGAAGAGAAATTTGCACAGCTCATTTTTAACAAATCTCTCTAGCCCACTTCCCCATTTGGAGGATTGGGGAAGTGACAAATGCAGCACATGAGGTCTCTATCCTGCTCTGAATTGCCACCACTTAATAGCTCTGGATTCAGCTACCACCACTTCCATACACAGGAGCTAATTTGGAAGTTGAGCAGACCCTATTTTCATACAGCTTCATACCACTTTCTTTTTTGTGTGCAATAAATATCTCATTAAAATGGATCAAACCCACACGCAAAGTCTGACATCAGCAAAGGATTCAGAAAAGCATTTTCTGAAGTGATAGAATCCAATCAGTGGGTGCTGTGCACAGTATGGAAACAGCACACCAGATCTCTTTCATACGTAAAATTGATACATGTTAATAAAGGCAATTTTTTGTTTTCTTTATGATAGAAGATGCTTACATGGCAGGTTTTGCAATACCCATAATCCCTGAAATTCACCAAGATGTCAGCTCAAAAAGCCAGCACTTTCTTGGACTCTGTGTTTGGGGGATGCAATATCGCTAAGCATTTCCAGAGTTTCAGTTTACTAAATCATCCTGAGTGGTTATCTGTCTCTTTGAAGCTTTCATTCATCTCAGAAAAAGAATTGATTTGATTTCTACTTTCACCACATCAGTCTACAGATATTTCCCCCAGGAGTCAATGGCAAAAGGATGAAGGGAAAGCAAACATTTCGGTCTTCACTTTTCTTCTCCACTGCCAGCAACTTCTCTTTAAAGCCTTGGCCATTGACAGTGCCATTAAACACACAAAGCAAAGGAAAGAGAAACACATATGACACAATGGTAAACGCAAGCAACAGCCTCAATGACAGCTCTCTCCACATGTGTCTGGTTTGGGGTATTTGTTAGCATGTTTATTTTCTTCACAAAAGGGAAATATAAAGGGCCCTTAAACATAGATAAGGAACACTGTCCTTCATTTAAGAGAAATGAAAATTAAATACTTGAAGGTATCTTGTTCAACCAATGAGACTACAGAGTCTAATCATGTATTCGGTTGGCAAGGCAGTGGGAAAATAGGTCCATTTTGGAGATAGTACAGAATAATAAATTAGCACAAATTCTGTAGAGACCAGCTTGGCAATATCTTTTTTGAAATACAAACGTATCACTTAGATTTAGCACTGTTTCAGTCAATTATACTACATTTGAAATCACACAAGCATATACTTCTAATGCCATAAAATTGGAAACACCACAAAATATCCATTAATAGGAGACAAGTCAAGTATCTTATACAATATTCATACAATGGAATACTGGGTAGCTGTACAAAGATTCAGAAATTCTATGTACTGGTTTGTGTTTAAACAGGAAAGAATAACCATACATATTTGCGTAGAAAAATTTGGGAAAAACATGGAGACACTGATAAAACTTATTCTCTCTCTCTCTCTCTCTCTCACTAGAGATTGAACTCAGGGCCTTTATACTAAGCTACATCCCTCAGTTTTTTTAGTTGTTTGTTTGTTTGTTTGTTTTGAGACATGACCTCCCTAAATCAATAAGTTGTCCAGGCTGGGCTAGACCTTCTGATCCTTGTGCGTTCAACCTCTGGAGCAAGATTGTAGGCATGCAACACCACATCAGGCTAATGCTTTTTCTTTTAAAGCTCAGTTTAAAACTGGTAACTAAATTGATAAATGTTTTGTTTGTGCCAACTTGAGTGTTTTAATAATAGTGTATTTGTATTTCGTATAAACTGGGAAGATGGACTAATCTCAGTGAAATATTCTTCCATGGACCATTCCATTCTGTATACTACTGCCACCTAGTAGCAACATCCTGAATTGCAAGCACAGTTAAAAGTCTTTCCTGATAAGTGAGTAAAATACTTGCAAGTAAATGTTATGAAGTTTATACGATGAGATAGCTAATGTCATGTACAATGTAGATTTATTAAATACTTTATCTTTAAATGTGAAAAACTCACCTAGAAGTAGTAATAAAAAATAAAATAGTGTCAGAGGCAATGTTGTTTTACCCCTAGTCCTAAGAAACAGATTTTTCGTCAATATACTCACAGAACATATTTTTGTTCACTTCTGGTATTAAATGCTGAAATAAGAATAAAAACAATATTAATACAGCACAGAGCTCAGAGAACCATCAAAACACAACTTATCCTTGCCTGGTGGTGCATACCTATTTTACAAACGCTCTGGGAAACTGAGGCAAGAGTTTCACAAGCTCAAGGCCAACCTAGGCAACTTAGAGATACCCTGTCTCAGAGTAAAACATAAAACAGGGATAAGATGCAGCTTCCTGGTAGAGTATTTGCATGCTTGAGACTCTGAGTTCAAACCTCAGTACAGGGAGAGGAATGAATCTCATAACATGACAGTGTTTTTTTGTGGGGGAGTTGAGGTTTTTTTTCCTTAAATATTCAGATTGAATGAACCAATTTTGCTGTGTTGAAAAAGAAGTAAAAATAACGCTGGATAAGAGAGGAAGGTGAGGTGGAATTGTCTTCATATCATATTGGCCAGGGTACGCGCAGGTTAGAGGTTGCAGTGTCTGCCAGCCTAGGTACCTCTGGCTTCTGGGAGCTTCTATCATTTTCTCAAGACTAAATTATGTTTTTAAATCCATGTGTCACACAAGCAAGTACTTCCTATCAATTCTTAAAACCTTGGACCTGCCAATGATGGGTTGAATAAGAGAACAACTTTCTTGCTGAACTCCGTAGTCCTGTGACCTCTCTGGGCTCCGAATGCGGTCTCTGAGACATGAACTTGGCCGAGGTACAGAGTCTGCATTCTAATAGCTCCACTGTGGAGCCTCTGCCTGCAGGAGAGGCACGTAGGCTGGCGTGCCCAACTTTGGAGCTACCCTCAAAATGATACCAATGGAAAAGAACAACTGGTGCCCAGATTTCCCACCTGTCATCCTCAGTGAAATAACATAGCAGCCTCCTGGGTGAGAGATGGTGTTGTGCCCACAGATCAGCTCACTCTTGGGCTGACCTTCTGCCTGGCAGAGAGTAAAGTACTGGTTTCACACAAGTGATTCCAGCAACAGCCTAAGACGAGCAGCATGTGCCAAAAATGGCCTTATTCTTGCCCTACGTGCCAGGCAAAGGAGGGTGATGTTTTAGTACCCAAATTTCCTCATGGGCTATTTTCCATGCTAACATATGTAGGTATTCACTGCTGTGATTTCTTTCAATAAACAGCTATTTAACACATATTCACTGAATACCTACTACGTATTATTGTTCACTTCAGCAGATAAAAAATGAGGGTAGGGGCAGCTGGAGGTATAGCTCAGTGGTAGGGTACATGCCATTCTCCTGAGTTCAATCCACAGCATCAAAAACTAAAACATGAAAAAGAGATGGAGGTCGAGGAAAATACACGTCTTATCCCACATCCCTCTTCTTGCTCACTGCAACTACAAGTAAAATCTTGGCCAGTTGTTTTCCTGGGTAATTTTTTAGACATGTTGCTAAAATCCTTTAACAGAATTCATATCCGACTTGCACAGCATCATTTCTGGGAAGATCAAGTGAAGCAGATAAAATATAATGGCTTTGAAACTACGTTAGCATATCAGACAGAATTATTTAATATTTACTGTAATTTTAAAAATCATGACAGGAGGCATGAATACAGTAAAGATGGCAGAAACACAGAGCCTCTCTCAAAGGACTGCCCCCTCATCCAAAACACTAGAGACATGCAAGTGTGGAAGAAAGCCTGCCTCGGGATCACACTTTGTGTGAGCACTGGGGAAGCAAGAAAGTCTCGCTCTGACCCATAGCGTGCTGTGCTCAGCAGCCCCTTCCCAGGGACTTGCAGAATTCCAGTGGGATCTAGTCAACTAGATGCCTTAGAGAAGAAGTCAGATGCTTCTTCCCAAGGCACTTAATTTATAAACTGTAAACAGCATGTTGGATTTTTATAAAGCGTCCTATGTGCTTAATCAATAGCTTTTAATCTTACTCCTATCTGACAGCAAAGTGAGCAGCAACCAAGGCTGACTCAGAGGCAGCGGTACCAACTGGAAAAGTTGCCAGCCCCCCAGCCCCCCGGCCGCAGGTATCTTTAGAGATGGGGAGACATGGGGCCAGTGGAGAGACAGTACCCTTTTCCCTTTCATCCCATAGTGTCTATTCTACAGTGGGAAGCAATGGCTAGCCCCATGGCTAGCCCCTACCTTAGGAGAGATATCCTTGGCACAGTCCTAGCCAGGACTGTTAGTGCTAACTTTATTCCCAACACACTGGAAGACCAAGGCAGGCAGATCACATTTAAGCCCTGAGCAACCTCATTATTTAGAAATACCTTGTCTCAAAATAAAAAATGAAAAAAGGTCTGGAGAGGTAGCTCAGTATGGAGGCCTTGGGTTCAGTCCCTAACACTGCAAAAATCAACATCAAAACAAAACAAAATAATAGTCTTTCAATCTGTGATAGGATTCAGTGTTCTCCCAACCTGCATGATGAGCCACCTGTGACCAACCCAGCAGCGGGGATTATGCAGGAAGAAAACAGACAGTAAAAGCAAAAGAGTAGAATATAGCTAGTCAGAGGCAATCAGTCACAATCTGGGAGCAGATAACGGTGCTCCAGCGAAGGACTGGGAGGAGAAACAATCTGGAGGGATGAGCCAGCTGTCAAGTGGCACCACCTGTGTGTGTGTGTGTGTGTGTGTGTGTGTGTTTTCTTGGCTTGGATAGTTTGATGGTCTGGACAGGGAAAGCACTGGGAAGACTTGAGTGTGAGTCTGATTAAAACTTGAAATTTTGACTTTCATACATGGTGAAGGAATCAAGAGGAACCTTTCACTGTATCCAAATTCCCACTGACCTCTACTTTCCTGGTTCCCTCCACAGATCCATTGCCAGCCTATCTTGTTTGTCTCTCTGTCCGAGTACTTTACACTCATTTGTCAGACACACTGGCTGATTATCCCACTGTAATCTGAAACCTGCAGGACATTCTACTGTGGTCTGATCAAGTAAAAGCGAGGCTGATTGGACGGTACTCAGGCTCAGAGTTCCGCCCTTCACTGTTGATTATGTGACCTTCATAAGTCACTCATCTCTAGAACTCAAGTTTCCTCGCTTACAAGATGTGTGGATGCTTCTATGGCTCTGTCCATTTCCAACAATCTCCACCTCAACCTGAGCTTCTCAGGGTACAACACCTGCTCAGGGGTGCTCCAGGGTCCCCAAAACAATTCTGCAGCAAGGCTTCTCTTCTTCCTGAAGGAGTTAGTGACTGCTAAAGAGTTTAGACCACTTCTAATGGTGTACCTGGGTCAACACTGAAGTCCAGGCTATAAGAATTTGCCCGTGGATAAGACATATGAATGATCTGAAATAAAAGTAGCTCTTCATAATTAATTGATTCAGTGTCTGCAATGTATTAAATGCAGTTTGTAAATCAACAATATCTTTTTAATAAGAAGTGCTTAGTGAACATATTTAACCAGTTTCTATTTCTCTTAAACCTGTCTTCATATTTGTACTATTTCTTTCTAGTGTCCTCAGAAGCAAAAAATGAGAGAGGAGAAGTTGGAAAGCAGTTAGTCATGCTGGAATTAGACTTCTTTCACTTGATAACGAGGGCTGAGTTCAACTCTCCTGTACTGTTCTCATGACTCACCCTTATTTCTAACCTGAGCTTCAGTGGACCCCTTGTGATGCTGTTTCCAAATAGGAGAAGAAAATTGATCAGAAGAGCTAGAATTAGTAAGGCTCCAGTGGCAACGGACAAGTTACTCTGCTTGGTAGAATACCTACAAAACCTTAGTTGGAGGAAGAACATTCCCAAAGCCTTAGACTGGGGCTAGAATCTAGTAGAACAGGCCTCTGGATAAGGCTGTTTGATCTTATACTGGGCTCCCATAGTGTCTGTGGAAAGATGTAGTTCGAGTTCTTGGCAGTTGACATAACTAATTGACTCTTAGAATATAAGCCCTTCATAAATTGGAAATGACCAGGTCTGATTACCCGAGTGTCGGGAAGCATTTTTCTGTTGAAGTCTTTTGCTCAGGGGATTTGGATTCTGTCTGTAAATCTAGCCACTGGACTATAAGCTGTGACTGATATAGTGATGAGCTGTCAAAAAATGCTTAGGGGTAGCCTTTCTACAATGCCACAAATCACCAGTAGCTCTAAACATGCAGTCTCCTTCCATCTTTTCATCCCTATGGAATAAAAAATAAGGGGGAGTGGAAGCCACAGAAGAAGTAACAAAAGAGAAGGAGCGATAGTTTTTGATTTTCCAAATCTGCAACTGTTTTTCCATTTTTTTTCCCAAGCAGCAAAACTTCAAAAAGAGAAAATCCCTTTCATTTTAGCCACTTCCTCCCAGGAAAAAGGTGTGTGTGTGTGGGGGGGTGTTGTCATGAAAGGAATAAGACACAAGCTACTCTTCACTTTGCCTAAGACTCTTTGGAAATCAAGCAAGTGATACTCAACCCGGGGGCTCAGTTCTGCCCAGGCACATGAAGATATGCCCTCCCTGTGGAAAGGATGGCCAGGTGTTCTGGGGACCCTTGTGCTAAAATAACTCCACACTTGCTCTGCCATGGACTGCTGGCTGTGGCCTAGCCTTAGGAGAAGAAAAGTGACCAACGTTAGCTCAGGATTCAGGCTTCATTTTGCCCTGGAACCAAATGAGAATGTTGGCTTTTCTTCCAAGTGTCCAACAAAGTGTTTCCAAAGCTACACTTGAATCTCCTCACCCACAACCGTGGTCTGGAATGGTGGGTAGTGACCTCACCTAACAGCTGTAGGGCCCTTGGTTAGAAACAGAGCATGAACAATAGGAGCAACTCGATCTTTCCACACCCTCCCTATTCAATTTACCTTTTCTTCCCCATGGTGGGATTTGAATACTGATTTTGATCTTGCTGCAATCTGGAATGCTCAGAGGCACAGATCTATGTGAAAAGGGCAAAGTTAGCACTAAAAAATTACAGAAAAATATTTTCCTATATTACTAACCACTCTGAACTTAGGCTGGTAGCTCTCTGCATTTTGCTTTGTTTTAAAGCATGCACACTACGGCTGTCTTTGGATTGCCAACCCTCCTATTCTGCTGTCTTTGGATTCCAAACCTCAGGAGAAAAATTTAAAATCTGAAAAGGAGTAATTTTCTATAATTTAGGAGAAGGGAGGGAATCACAGAAACGTAGTAAGTCTTAAAATATCCCCTTGAATTTGAAAGAAGCATTGGACTTTGATTGAGGATCGGATTTCTTTGATTCCTCACAGCCGTCTTGGAATGTGTATACCTACATTTCACTTGGAGCTACGTGAGGGCAGTTGTTCTCCAAGAGCTGACCTCCTTTTCAGGTAAAGAAGACAACTTCACACCCCTTCCTAGGAGGGAAGGAGCAAAATGAAGGGAGGCATCTTTTTCTGAAATTGTGCTATTTGAAAAAAAATTGAAAGAGCAGTTGCAGAATTTGAACATCAAAAATAATCCTTCCTCCTTCTCTTTTGTGACATCTCCTGTGACCTGCTCTCTTATTTTTATTCCCTAGGGATGAAAGGATGGAAGGGGACTCCACCTTTAGGGCTACTGTCAGTTTATGACACCACAGAAAGTTCACACACACCCCACCCCCCAGCATTTTCTGACAGCTTGTCAACTTTCTAGAATGCTTTAACCTGTTGCCCTTTCATTTTTAAAGGACTCTGCAATTGGTTGAATCACAGCTTAAAAGAAAAAGTTGGGATAGAACCAGGCTTTGAAAGAGACCAAACTGTCAGGACAATTCTTAGTTTTGTGGAGAAAAAAAGAGAAGAAGATATCTACTGCAAATCTTAAACCCGGCTACTAGTCACTGTTCACACCCAGATTTTTGACAAGGGATAAAATGAGCCCCAGTTGGAAGAATTCTGGATGCTAAGCACTGGCAACATATTGCCAACTCCAGTTACCCATTCTTTGGCTCTTCTGAGTCAGCAATTTCCACCAAGAAAGTAGTTGCTCCAAACTGTCAGGTCCATGTAGAGTATTTGGTTCAAGGAAGTGTGATTCTTAGCAATGTATGCCCAGTATCAGGCTCAGAGATCTTCCAACCAAGGGACAGTCTGCATGAGCCATACTATGCAAATTATTGCCCAAGGCACAAGAAGGAAGCTTTGCAGGTGTGAGGGAAACTGGCATCAGAAATAACACCATTGGTATCATCTTTTGCAAAGACTCAGATACCCGAATGTGCAAATCTGTTGTGTGCAACCTGCACATTGGAGCCAACATTTATTCCAGTCCTGGCCTCCTTTGCCCTGATGCAAGTACATGGGACTTCCAGAAGGATTCCCCATCCTTTGTTTCTGTCTGAAATCAGTAGAGAAGTTCATGGTTGCTGACCTGATGGGTGAGGAGTGGGTACTACCCGCTGGAACGCTGCCACTGGCAGAAGCAGACAGGAAAACAGGAATGCTCTTAATGTCCTCCCAAAGAAAACCTTTGATGGACAAAAGACTGGTTGTATTTTTACCCTCTCCCTTCCTGCTGCCAGGCATCTTTAAATAGATTCTCTAGCCTGGGGACTTGTATGGAATAATTCATATTAAAACTCAAGAAGTGGCAGAGAAGGAGAATTGGTTCTCTCTCTCTCTCTCTCTCTCTCTCTCACTCTCTCTCTCTCTCTCTCCTTTTCTTTTCTTGTCAAGCTAACAAGAAAAAGACTCATTTTAATTCAGCTGTCTTTATTTTTTACTTTTGGGTCTTTTAATAAACTTTAGCTAATTTGGAAAAACCAACTGAAGGCCCCAGGAAAAAGGAACAAGTAGCTGCCTTACAGATCTCTCGTCAGTATCTCTCAATCCCGAGGACATTAGTAGCATCTTCTAAGAATGCTGCTGGGGAGGGTCTTACATAGAAATTTCTAACTGAGAAGTCTAGGGCCTTCCATTTGCATTAACATCAGCCAAATTGTTGTTCTGCTGCAGAGAGAGACAGACAGACAGACAGACAGACAGAGAGACAGACAGACAGAAGAGAGAAGAGAGGAAAGGAGAGAGTGCCTCTCCATTTCTAAAGCTCTATGCATTTTCACTGGGCTCAGCCTAGGATGTATTTCTCTTCTTTCCCTTTCACCAGACAAATATCTGAAACACATTCAGGCTTGGGCTGGCCAAATAAAAAGTCCTGTCTGTCCTGCATTCTGTTTGGGGGGTGGGGTGGGGACAGAGACACAGGAAGGATGAGGAAGGGGGCAGGGCAGGGCCCACGGATGCGGGAGGCTTTGTTCCAAGTCACTTGTCTCTCCTCCTGAAAAAGAGAAGAAGCACATTTCTCTTAATGTGGGCCGAAGTGCATCCAGGCGTTCCCAGGCCTTTGCGAAGATGTCCGGGTCACTGTGATGGTATGCTTGTCCCTGCCAGCCCGGGTCACTCCGGCCTTGCTCTTGGCGAGCCACGTGGCTGCTCCTCTCTGCAAGTGGGTTCAGGCTCAGGGTTACAAAAAGCCCCCATATCCTATCAGCTCAGCAGAGCTAGTGCCAAGAATGACATCCTGGGAATACTATGGAGATGAGGAGACCTCATAGGCTGTTCGGCCCGGATGGAACAGGACCCAGGCTGTCTGGAAAACAGACGAGCAAAGAGTGAGCTCACAATGGAAGGAGCTTAAGCAAAGGGAAAAGGGGGCGGGCTGGGAGCTTTGGTGAGCAAAAGAAAAGAAAGCCACATGCCACCCAGGAAGATTCCAGGGCCGGCGGGAGGAGGTGGTGGAGGACGGACTTGCAGAAAAGAAGTACCCAGACATGGCACTGCCAGTCTAGATGGATTCTTTTCTGAATTAGATTATACGAAGGAAAGAGGGGAAATATATAGCCGGCCAGCTGTTCAAAGGCTTACAACCTTGCTTTTATTGTCCGAGTAAGTTGGTGAGGTGGGGCATCAGAGGAATTCCAAACATACCATCCCAGAGAAATTTTAATATGCTCTACAGTGTCATACACGAAGAGGAAATGACAGCTGATCACAGCCAGGACTGGCCACAGCCATTCGGGCCCTGGAGCTCACCCACCCTCCCAGGCCCTGCTTCCCTTCGTGGTGTTAGCACTTCTTGATCTTTCCACCTGCCTCCCATCCCCTCTGTTCTTGCCAGACCACCACGATCAAGTAGCATTCACTGATTATCATGGAAAGAGGTAAGAGTGGGCTTGAAGGCCCACAGCCAAGAAGCTGAGGGCTGCCCGCGGTGAATCGGGCACCCCAGGGAATCATAGGCATTTTAATTCAACCACTGGGGAATTATCTACTGATAAGGACCAAATCAAGGTCCGTGGCGATGCTGTCTTCAGGGTTTTTTCCCAGTAACTGAACCACCACACTGAGCTATTTGAATGCAACGCTGTGTGAGACACAGAGATCTGGGTCTGGGCAGCAACTTCCTGCTGGAAGTTCCCAGGGGCCCCCTGAAAACAGGCCAAGCCCAGAGGTCATTGATTCTAATGACCCTGAGGCTGGGACGCGTCAGTGGTGGGAGATGATGACTACATCTTCCTCTGTGTGTTTCTAGTTCAGTGAGTCATCCAGGGGCCTTGATGTCGGCTGCTGAGGAGGTGGCTCACGCCCCGCCCCCAATGCAGACAGCATGTGGTCTTTTCCGAAGGGTGCTCAGAGAGGAGAGAAACTATATTCACTGTGCAAGTGAATCTACCTGGGATCTGTGATCTAATCCTAAGAGGAACAACTTGTCATCAGTGGAAAAAAAACCAATTGATAAGTGAGAACCATTTCAAAGTAAAGCTGGATGCCAATGGCTATTTTAAATGGTCCATTTTTACCCAGGTTACCTATTGGCAAAGCCCGTTTTGGTTCCAAAATCTAACTAGAGTGGGTTTGCTGTCACAGAATAAGGGAACAGGACAATGTTTCACTCAGCTCTGCATCCAGCAGGACCAGCGCAGTCCCAGGCATATTGCAAATACCTAATCAATGTTACTAAAAGAATGATGGGATGAACAGTTTACCAGTAAGAATAACAGTGCTTAAATTATGAGTTCTTAAAATAGAGTAAAAATCACCGGCCCCCATTGGTGGCTATAATTCCGAGAAACTCACCACATTTTTCAAGGGCCCTGGAAAATAAATGAGTTGGAAATTGTTAAATGTATTGAAAAGTGATTTATTTTCCCCTTGACAGTGTCATAGGGACTCAAATTAAGATTGAAAACTCCACCGGCACATTTCCATCTGTGGGTGTCAGAGGCTTAATACACAATCTCACAAGAAGGCCTCAGCCAGTTCTCTCGTTACCTGAACCAAATGTATTTTAAAATAGATGACGCAATGCATTGCCATTGCATGTTGTGTTCAAACACTCACATATAATGATCTGAATAATAGTTTAAGAAAATTGCTTTGAGTCAGCTAACTGTTGCTTCACTAAGAGGAGTAATTTTAAGAAAATTTGCTGTAGAGTTTCACAGCAATAGAATCCATACTGTCTTTTTACAAGGGGTTTCTTAGATAGTGAATATCCCAAGTTGTAATTAATCCATTCTAAAGTCTAATTTGTATTCAGCAATGCTGGTTGGGCTAGTTATTAGATCAAATTAGAAAAGCTTCCCATAAATCATGCCTGTGGTTCACTGTGAAAATTTGACAATAAGACTCTGAAGTTCACTCTTGGAAGCAAGACTGGTTAGAAGAAAAGGAACAGATACCTGCATCAAATCTAAGCTCAAAGGCAAAGCCTTCTGCAGTCCCGCTGGCTTTGACACCCACAGTCAACATCGTGTTGGAGGCACTTCGATGGCTTCCAAATGTATCTGGTTTTTAATACATGCTGAAGCGATTTGCTTATGCCTGCGCCTTATAATTAAAATGCACTAACAGTAGAAAGGAAAAGAGGCACACTCTGCAGCAGCCATAGTAGCCCTTAACAATGACAGTCAGACTCCAGTCTTGCCAGAGAGCTTCCTTTCCCGCACCTGAATCTCAGCTGAGCTGGGAGGCGGCCTCTGTTCTGGAGGCTTCTCCGGGGTCAGCCCTTACAATGAGGCTCAGTGACAGAGTTCTGAGTCATTAACATTCTGCACACAATCAAACTTCTAGTCCCCCAAGAAAGAGTTATGCCCGGGGCCTCCTACAGCTCAATTGTTCATTTAAACGGAGAACTTGTACTCCGGAGTTTCAAAGAACCCTCCAGATATTCCTCAGGTGTCTGTAGCAGCCGTTCCTCCGGGGCCGGTCCCCGTGCCGGTGGGAGCATCCTTCCCAGTCACCCCTTGAGCACTGTAGCGCTGGTGGTGCTGCGGGGACAAGCTGACTACTAAAAATAACCTCGCACTAAGGCCAAGGCGATCAGCACGCATTTCCTCAGACTTTGTGCCCAGTGCAAATCATACAGCAAACCATCCTCATCCGCCCCGGGGGCTCCCCGCTGCATCTATGGGAGCGGAGCCCCGCGCGCGCTGGGAGAAGAATGCAAAGAGGCAAGATTGCTCCAAAGCGTGACACGAAAAGCTAGAAATAAGTGTGGCCTATTGTTTGGAGTCATCGTGAGCGCTCCGGCACAGAGCTGGCACGAGCTCCGCAGCATACAGAAGTAGTAATAAAAGTAAACAGCGCGCTATTAACCTCGCAGGCTCGCCTCACTTCATAGCGCCCCACTGGAAGGGGGATGAGGGAGATATTGGCTCCACGGATCCATGTCGGCGAGTCGCCGCTTCTCCGTCCTCTCTCCCAGGGTCAAATATAAGAACCATGACAAAGTTCGATCGAACTACGCAGAGAGTTGGAAAAGAACTTCTAAGTCAAACCAAAAGCTATTTCCAAGCTTCTCGGGAAGGCTCCCGGCTCTGTCACAGACTTCAAAGACCCGTTCATTTAAAAAACACAGGGCTAGCCCGCCACGAATTAATGCAAATTAAAGTAATGCAAATGTAAGTGGTATTTAAAGGTTTGTCTCTTTGTCTGAGAGGACGATGAAAGGCTCAGTTTGGAAAGAAGTAATGTCCTAGGCAAGCCGGCACCGTCGCCGCTTCTTTTCCCGCTTACCTTGGGGGAAACGTAGGGTTCGTTTCTTCTCAGACTTTTCTGAGAGCTTAGAAAGAAGTCCTGTTACTTCCAAATGCTTTTGTTCTTCTGTCCCTCTGTCACATGGCTCGCCTTTTATATTTGCAACACACAAAAGTTAGGACTGTTGTTTAAGCGACACAGGGAGAGAGAGAGAGAGAGGGAGAGAGAGGGAGAGGGAGGGAGAGAGAGTGTGTGTGTGTCAAATGGAAAAGTGCCATTGCAGGCATATATCAATCAGGCGTGCGGCTGCAGCAGCGCACTAGCAAATGGAAATGCCACGGAAATGTGAGGCGCTCGTCACCGGGGACTCCCCGCCGCTGCCCGCCGCTCGGCTCCCTTCCACGGAGCATCTCAGGGTGGGGCCAGCGTGGAAGAATGAGGCCAAGGAAGTTTTCTTGTGTTTTTCTTTTACTTCTTTTTTCTTTCTTTCTTTCTTTTTTTGTACTCTGAAAATAATAGACTGGATGAATATTCTGATCTCAGTTCTTTTGCAAACATGCGGCTGTCATAAAGATGTGCAGTCCGCAGTAGAAACACATAGTTCTGGAAGGACAAAGACAGGCTGGCGTTTTGTTTAGCGAGTCAGCAGCTGACAGGGACGAAGTTGAAATGCTAAGAGAGGGGAGAGAGGACCGGAGAAATCCTGCTCAAATGATGCTGTGCCAGCAAGTGCAGAACGCTGCCCTATTTTATCATGATGTGTATGGGTGGTGAGTTCTTTTCGTAGTTATTCATCCATTAAATGATTTTTAGCAAGCATATACATGATTAAATTCACAATGGCACTTTAATAAGGGCCTTCATAGACACCATTTAGAATAAAACTTTAGATCAGATTTAGAAACAATGAAAAACATGTGGTCCACTACTTCCTGAGACAAGCGAGGGTGTGTGGAGCAGGTAAGGCCAACCCACCATATCACAATTAGCACAGAAGTAATGAAGATAATGTGTGTGTGGATTAAGGGCCTGCAGCTGAATAACGCTGTGTTGTGAGCTGTGGGGCCACGAAGGAAAATATTTCATAAATCTTACTTAAAGGCTCAAAATTAAGACAGAAAACCACCAGCAAGTTCTGTGGAAAATAGACACATTTATATAATTTTTTATCTGTCAGATTCAGCTCCAGAATAATTTGCTGCATTAACACTGATAAAGAATTAAACCAAAGGGTCAGGGATTTAGCTCAGTGGTTCTGGAGCCTCCCTTGCAAGCACAAGGTCCCCAGCTCGATTCCTGGTAACCAC
This sequence comes from Petromus typicus, assembly GCA_004026965.1. Taxonomy (NCBI): domain Eukaryota; kingdom Metazoa; phylum Chordata; class Mammalia; order Rodentia; family Petromuridae; genus Petromus; species Petromus typicus. Next base: position 38,499 of record PVIR01012327.1, read on the forward strand.
ATACCACAATGCTGGGCATGGTGACTCATGCCCACCAGCAATCAGTACCAAACACCACAGTGCCAGGCATGGTGGCTCATGCCTATAATCCCAGCACTTGGGAGGCAGAGGCAGGAGGATTGCTGTGAGTTGGAGGCTTGCCTGGGCTACATAGTGAGATCAGGGCCAGCCTGAACTACAAAGTGAAAGCCTGTCTCAAAAAAAAAGGAATTACACCAAGAATTTTTTTAAAATCCATGATATTTTACATAAGAATAAATACATCACAAAAGCTAAGCTATTTCTCTAGGAAGCACCAGATAACTGTTGATGTCAAAAGTGGCATGTACCCTGGTATCAGACCATTTATTACTCAATAATAAACTTAACAATCATATTATTATTTTTCTGTAGAACTTTACTCTAAACAGCCTCTGGTGCTCACAAGATGTGGGATTCTTTCTGTTCTCTTTCACTTGTCAGTTTTTGTTGGGCAATACTGGGGATTGAACTCATATCCTTCACCCTGGGCCTGAAATTTGTGATCTTCCTGCCCCAGGCTTCCGGAATGCTGGGATTATAGGCATATGCCACCATGCCTCGCTACAAGATGTGTTCTAAAATGTTCATTTCTTCTTCCACCTTTTGATAAGAATCCCCTTTCTTTCACTGTGCCTGGAAAACCCCATCTACCTTGAACCAGTCACAGACAGCATCCACCTAGGAGGATAAAGGATAAATCCAAAGTTCAAAGCCTTGAAAAAAAACCTGGCCCTTGACTGGCAATGATATTGTCTTAAAAGCAGAAGATCAAAAAGCAAATGGAAATTGGGCTTTAAAAATGGAAATAATCTGAAAGGGGAAATGACTTGTCATTGAGTAAGAGGCATGAATACATCTTTGGCCACTGACATTTTCAGATAGCAGAGTTTGATGCTCATCCACCATTTCATTCCTCCTGAGAAATAATTCCCAGCTCTCTTAGCATACACTCATCACTCCACCCTGCCATCTTTCGCCTTGGGGTCCTCAGGGTTACCCTATCTGTCTCTGCCTCTGAAGCAACACAAAAAGGTGCGGTTCTTCCTGGGCGGAATTTTCCAGCCCTCTCCAATCTGCCCTTCTGCAAAAGCACTGCAGAAAGTGTAAAGATTGCAAACATATTGAGTGCTTGGCCTCAGAAGACAGGCTCCATTCCAGATGGAGCCCCATAGCTTCCTCCCACCGTTACTCTGTCAGGGGTGGCGAAGAGTACCATCTGCTGCCCCTTTCAAGAGGGACGCTTTGCCTCCGCCCTTTGGGCTCCAGGGGGCCCATTTCTAAGCCTGTCAATAGGTATCTGGCAACAGCCACTCTTTGCAGCAAATCATGGTGCTTTTTAGAAATGTCACTGTGCCATGTGGTTACTTTCCTGGCCATCGTTAATGCTGCAAGTAAAATGGTCTCTTTTAAATGTCCACTTATGCAAAAGGAGATAAAAATACTCCTGCAGTTATTTCATCTGCACTCGGGGTGGGAAAAGTTTACAGAAGGAAACGGCTTATTGGCCAGATAGCAAATCTTCCAAAGGGCTGCCTCTGAGGTTTTTGTTTGTAGTCCTGCCATCAGGTTGCATGTGCCCTCTAGTGCCCTGGTGGAAATTTGTAGGAGTCACTCATCATCCAAACACCCCTCGGAGATGGATACATCCAAGCAGGTAAGAGGACAGGACCAGTCTTGTCACCATGGAACTTGAAGGAGCAGGTGTTTCATCTCCTTTCCACAGAAGGACTGGAGGAGTAAGGTGTGACTGAGCCTGGCTCCCTAGAGGGCTATCTGGGAGAAGTGACCAAGGCATGCAGACACGCAGAGGTTCCTCTCTGTGGTTGCACTGAAACCCAGGGGCCCAAAGGCTGCAGTGGGCCAGGATCTGGACAACAGAGCCCAGCAATGGGATGGTGGGTGTCCAGAAGGCAGACGACCACCTTAGCAGCCCGGCCTTTTTGACTTGCATGAGTGTTCACCACCACTTTGTGATATCAGATCTCCAGGTTTCCTAGTGATTCTGTGAACTACACCACTCCTCACCCCTGCTGAGATCTTGCCAAATAAGTTCTTCTTTACTTTAATTAGCTAGAGAGTTTTTGGGGTTGGAAACCAAGAGTCCTGACCTGAAAGCAACATTTTCCAAGTTTAGGCAAATTAATATTATTAACATACAGATAGAAATGCAACTTCTACATCTTCCTAGTTCCTTTCTAAGAAAAATACATGATTTCAGATTCATTGTAAGTATCCTATAGTCCACTATCACATAGTAGAAATGGAAAGTTCTGATACAGATTTATAGCAAGATGTATGGTGTTCTGAATGTGTGTGTGTGTGTGTGTGTGTGTGTGTGTGTGTGTGTGTGTGTAATCCCAACCTACCAGAATAGTTTATTAGGCACAGTTTACAATTATCTATATTAATCTGTATTGTCCTCCTGAATATGATAATATTCACTCATTCAAAAATACCTGATAGTAATAATAGCAACTACCCTATGAGGGTTTATTCTCTACTGGGCTCTATGCTATTCTACACACATTATGTCTTTTGGAGAGATATGCAAAAGCCTCATAAGGTAGATACTATTGCCTGTCTTTCACAGATGGAGAAACAGGCTCTGAGAGGTCAGGAACTGGCCTGTAGTTGACACAGCAAGCAAATGTAAGGTGAGAACTCTGACTTTCCTGTCTCCAAAAGTGATGGCTTAACTGTTTTCCCTTGCTGCTCTCATTCAGCAGCAATTCCCTGCACTTATTGGGACCTGGATTCAGTCCTTCAGCTGTCTATAACATGATGTGGAAGAGAGGAAAGTTCATTTATAAAGACACTAAAAGAGAGAACCTGGTCAGGACCACAAGAAGAGCAAAAGAAAAATGATATATCCAAGAGAACTGCCTTGGGTCTGTGCTTTGAAGGTACATGGTGGGAACCAGAGATGAAGAGGAATTTGTGAAGTAACACCCAGTCAGCCATTTTGCCTGGACGAGGAGGGTGTGAGCCAGGCTAGGAAATTAGGGCTAGAGGTCTTAAAAGGAGGGTGGAAGGGAAAGCTAGTCTGAGATGAAAGTGAGGTTATGTAAGTAGAAGATGATTGAGGCAGAGGAGCAAAGATAAGTCACTGATAGGGGAATAGACATGTGTTTTCATTCATCTGTGTACTCACGGAGCAAATATGCTTGGATGAAAATATTTTTCAAAAAGTAAGATCATTTAAAACTCAAGGTCACAGAGCCATACTACATTACTTGAAATCCAGAAAAATATTTCCCAGAGTACCTCTTAACTGTTCAATGATATTCATATCCCAGCAGTTTCAGGATCGGATAAAACAAAGTTTTGACAGTGGTGGAGCAGTATATCAATAAGGACACATTAAAAGCTGATGACAAACACCTTGAGTACCAAAGGCTTGACACATAAGGGTATCTTTTAGTCTGGGGATGAGACTCAGTGGGAGAGAGCGTGTCTACCAGGGATGAGGTTCTGGGTTCAATTCCCAGTACCACAGACATACAAACAAAACCAAATCATGCACATAAAGACATTCTGGTACTCAGTCCAGAGTGGGCAGATCTGGGGCTCCATGGTATCCTCAGAAACCTAAATCCCTTGTTCTCTCATCATGTTCAGCTTTGGTGGCTTCTGTTCTCTTCTGGCACAGTAATTCATATACCCAAGATGACTGATGGAACTCCAGAATCCCACTGAAATTCAGGAGTGAAGAGGAAAAAACAGAAGAGTTTCCTCTTTGTTGGCTTTCTTCAGTCAGGAGGAGGAACTTTCCAGAAAACTCAAAACCTTCCTCTTCTGACCTATTAACCAGAACCTGGCCACATGTCCAGCCCAACAACAGTCTTTGCAAAGTGAGATGTAGTCAGATTCACTGGCCTGGCCCAAATGCAATCTAGGCCTTGTGACTGGGTGCAGAGCTGACCAAACACAGAAGAAGGTAAAGAGTAGTTTAGTAGACCACCGCTGAGGCAAGAGGATCACAAGTTTGAGACTAGCCTGCGCAACTTAGCAACTTAGTGAGATCTTGTCTCAAAGTAAAAAAGAAGAAGAAGAAGAAGAAGAAGAAGAAGAAGAAGAAGAAGAAGAAGAAGAAGAAGAAGAAGAAGAAGGGCTGAGGAAAGTAGCTCAGTGCATAGGCCTGGGTTCAATCTCCAGTAAAACACACACTATATATATAGTGACTTCAGAATATAACAAATGCCAATGAGGAAAGTGAAACATTAATGATATAGAGAATAGCTCAGATAGTACAGAAGAAGGATGAGTTAATAAGGTGATGAGAGTTGGTCTCTCTGTCAAGGAAACATCTGTACTGAAATACGCAAAGCAAGCTTCATTAGCAGAAACGCCAAGCTGGATGAACAGAATGAGAAGGGGAAGTGGTAGGAGAAGATGCAGTTACAAATCAAAGTAGGGACCATAGAGTGTTCCCTCCATCTTCATAAGGCCGTGGTTTCAAGACCCTCACTCTACTCCATGGGCACCAAAATCAGCAAATGCTCAACTCCCTTCATAGCATGAAACCTATGCACATCCTTCCATATACTTTAAATCACCCGTAGATTACTTATAATACCTAATGCAATGTAAATGCTTTATAAGCAGTGTTATACTGTATTGTAGAGGAAATAATGGTAAAATTAAAAAATCTGAGCCAGGTTCAGTGGTGCAGCCCTGTAATCCCAGTCCTCTGGGAAGCTGAGGCAAGAGGATCACAAATTAAAGCCCAGCCTGGGATTTAGCTTAATGGTACCACCATCTGCCTTCCAAGTGAAACGTAATGATTAAATCCCTGGTACCACCAAGAAAAGAAGAAGAAGGAGGAGGAGGAGAAGGAGGAAGAGGAGGAGGAGAAGAAGAAGAAGAAGAAGAAGAAGAAGAAGAAGAAGAAGAAGAAGAAGAAGAAGAAGAAGAGGAAGAACAAGAACAAGAAGAAGAAGAAGAAGAAGAAGAAGAACAAGAACAAGAACAAGAACAACAGGAACAAGAAGAAAAGAAAAAAGCCCAGCATAGGCAACTTAGCAACTTTGTGAAAGCTTATCTCAAAATAAAAACAAAAAGAGCTAGAGATGTAGCTCAGTGCAAAGGCCTTGGGTTTAATTCCTAATACTGCTCCCCAAAAGTCTGTACAGAAGCTAATTTTTCTTGCTTTTTAAAATATCCATGGTTGGTAGAATCCATGGAAGTAGAACCTATGGATACAGAGGGCCAGAATAAAACTATATAAACCGGCATAGGGAATTTGGGGGTTTGTTCTGAGCTGAATTATGTTAGCCCACAAGAGGATAAGTTGACATGCTAATCCCCAGTACTTAGGAATGTGACATTATTTGAAAATAAAGCCTTTATAAAGATGATATAATTAAAGTGAAGTTATTAGGGCGGTTCCTAATCCACTGCATGGTGTCTTATAAAAAGGAGAATTTTAGAAATGCAAAAAGGGAAGATGTGAAGCCAGAGAGGAAAAGCATGTGACTGGAATGATGCTTCTACAAGCCAAGGAATGATAAAGAGTGCCAGCAAACACCAGAAGCTAGAAGAGGCAAGGAAGGATTCTCCCCTAGCATTGCCAAAGTCAGCAGGGCTCTGGCAGCATACTGATTTCAGACTTTCAGCCTCTAGAACTGTGACACAATACATTCTCATTGTTTTGAACCACCCAGGTTTGGGTACTTTGACACAGCAGCCCTAGGAAACTGAGACGTTTTGTTTGCACTTGGATGAGAATTCACTTGTGGGTTGAAAACAATGATTCCCATTGTTAGGAGCCCACTCTGGCTCACGGGTAGAACTGCATCATGAGCGGATGAGGAGGTGTGAAGGGACAAGGGATGGTGGGGGAGACATCACTGAGGCCTCCAGGAAAGAGAAGGTAGCAACTTATGCTGAGATTGGAGTAATGAAGATGGAGTGAAGTGGACAGTTTTCAGATACGTTTTGGGGGCAGAATGGACAAACGTTTTGGAGTTACATTGGTGGAGGGGACATTCTGAGTGATTCCTTCCTCACGGTGGAGGGAGGGAAGCGTAGATTTGGGGAGAAGTAGAGCTGCAGTTGTAAATTCAGTTTGGAACAGGTTCAATGTGACTTTCTTTTAAAACATCCAAGTTGAACTGTAGAAAAGATGGTATGATACACAGGTGCAGTTTTCAAGGGCAGTTCCACAGCTCCAGCTACATATGGGGAGCCTTTCCACATGTAAATGGTATTTAAAGCTATGTGGTTGATTGAGCTCACCTAGAGAAAGAACCTAGCCAAAGAAAAATGGACTAAGAATGGTGGCTCCCACCTGTACTCCAAGTATTCTGGGAGGCTGAGACAAGAGGATCACAAGATTGAGAGACCTGTCTGGGCAACTTAGCAACTCAATGAGACCCTGTCTCAAAGTTAAAAAAAAAAATGAATAAGAGCTGAGGAATGTAGCTCATTGCATAGGCTTGGGTTCAGTCCGCAG
>PVIR01012328.1:0-44645 GCA_004026965.1 Petromus typicus
GAAATACTTTAGGATACTGGAATGGCCAAGTAATTTTTGGACAAGACCAGAAAACAGTAGGCATGAAAAAATAGATAAATATTATTAAATAGATGAAAATTATTACATTAAACTTAGAAGGTTCGGGCTGGGGATTTAGCTCAATGGTTCCGTGGTCTGTCTTGCAAGCGCAAGGGCTTGGGTTTGATCCCCAGTAACCACATAACAATACTGAACTCGCGCCCAGCAGCAATCAGTACCACATACCACAGTGCCAGATGTGGTGGCTCACACCTGTAATCCCAGTGCTTGGGAGGCAGAAGCAGGAGGATTTCTGTGATGTGAGTTTGAGGCTGAGCTCAGGGCCAGTGTGAACTACAAAGCAAGACCCTGTCTCAAAAAAACAAAAACAAAAACAAAAAAACAAAAAACAAAACAAAAAGCAAAAACTTAGAAGGTTCTACACAGCCAGTTTCACAGATACCAAGAAAGGAAATCCTTCATAATGAGAGAAAATATTTACGAACAATACAATTGATAAGAGGTTAAAAGAATATATATGAAATTTTCAAAATTCAACAGCAATGTATAAATTAATAACGATTAAAAACTGACAATAAACCTAAGTAGACCTTTCTTTAAAGATGAAATACAAACAAGCCAAAGATATGTGAATAATATTCAAAATCCTTATTAGGAAATGCAGATCAATACCACAATGAGGTACCACCTTTCCAGTGAGAATGATCAAGAAGACAAAAGTAAACATTGGTGAGAATGTGGACAAAAGGAAATAGTTGTATACAGACAGCGAGAATCTAAATTAATTCAAGCACTGTGGAAGGTACCATATGATTCAGAAATTATACTTCCAGGTGTGTACTCCAAGAAAGGAGTCAGCATATCGAAGTGGCTGTTTAACTTCCATATAATTTGCAGTGTTATTCACAATAGCTAAGAATGTGAAGCGACCTAAACATTCACTGACAATGAATAGATAAAGAAGGTGTATATACACAATGGAATACCGTCCAGTCACAGAGAGGAATGCAATTCTGTCACTTGTGACCCCGAAGGTGGGGAAGTGGAGATCATCATGTGAATGAAATGAGCTGAACATAGAAAGACAAGTACCGCGTGATCTGAAGGTAGAATGTTGTACAGCTGATCTCAGAGAAGTTGAGAATAAGGAGTAGAATAGGCATACACTCACTTGACCTAATTTTCAGAATTACTTATCAGGACACAGAGACATTAAAGAGATAAACATATGCCAAAGGGCTAAAATTCATAAACAGAACAACATATATACATGTGTGTATGTATATATATATATGTATATACATATACACATGTATATATGCACGTATATATATACACGTATATATACACGTGTATATATATGCATATACCTTTATATATGTATGATATATGTGTATATATGTATATATGTATACATATGTGTATACATATATATATACATATATATAGTCAAGTAATTGTTGACAATGGTGCAAAAGCAATTTAGTAGAATATAATACTCCCAGTAAATTATTTTGGAACAAATACACATCTACATGCAAAATAATAAACTTTAACTTAAATGTTATATTTCATAGAGATTCCTCAATCACATTTAAGTATAAAACAGCATATAATGCAATATTTTGAAAATATTTATGATTTTTGGTTTAACAAAAAATTCTTAGGTATTAAACCTGAAAAATAATCCCCAGCTTAAAAAAATTAGAAGTTGGACACTTGAAAATCAAAATAAATTTTTTATGCTCTGAGAGACACTGTTAAGAAAATTAAAACAAATTGAGAGAGGGAAAATATTTACAAATGACATATCTGACTCAACAACATGAAAATAAAATCCACACAAAATGGGCAAAATATTTATGTGGGCATTTCCTCCAAGATGATGTATAGAAGATAAACGCAGTCAATATTGTTCAGTATAAGCTATTAGAGAAATTTGAACCAACACTATGATGAGACAGCAGTAATTGTCAGAATGCCTAGAATTCAGATGAAAGTATTAACAACACAGGGAAGCTCATATATATATATATATGTTTATTATCTTTATTGGTACATTACATATGTGTATTTTTAAAAGGAAAGAAATACTGTAGTTATTCTGAAGAATACTGTAGGATTTTATTATGTAGTTAAACCCGCATTTGTCAGATGACTGAGTAATCTTACACATTGATGTTTGCACTAGAGTTGTGAGACCTTGTGTCCAAACAATAAAACCTGCATATGGATGATTCACAGCAGCTCAATTTATAATTGCCTGAAATGGAAAACAACACAAGCATCTATCGGTAGGTGCCTGGGTAAACTGGGGTACACCTATACAATGAAGTATTTTTCAGCAATTAAAAAGAACCAACTGCAGGCACATTAAAAAATTTAGATGAAATTCAGAAGCATATGATGGGTGAAATAAAATTGTGTTGAAGTTTATACATTGTGTTTATATCTATAAAAGTCTCAAAAGGACAAAACTGTAGTGATAGAAAATAAATCAAAGCTTTGCAGGCGTTAAAGAAAAAAAATATGTGTCAGGGAAATATCCATTTTTTCTTTGGTGATGATGGAATTGTTCTGTCTTGATTGCAATGGTTACTGTGAGTATCTACACACACATTAAAATTTATAGAACTATATACAAAATAAAGTCATGTTAAACACATAGAAGATGGAACTGAGAGGTGAGACATGGTCGTTATAACTCTCTAAACTCCTACAATGGCACACATGACTTAAAAACCTTCCAGCAGGAGGCTGAGAATCTGTAGATACTCGTGGAATGTGAGTCCCTTCCTGGAAAAGGGAGATGTCCAATTTGGAGAAGAAACATCTCTAGCTATGAGCTCCATTAGTACACTCCCCTCTCCGAACATGGTTTTCATCTCCAAGCAGAAGCCCCCACCCCGAGCTCCAGTGTCCTGACGGCAGTGAGCTGACACAGTTCACATGCGTGAGGGGAAGGAGGAGGCCAGGCCCGGGCCCAGAGCAATAAACCAAACAGACTCCAGGTGCTGGGTAGAGCAGTAGTGTGTCAGCTCGTGATGTGACACGATGCAGTGGGGTTGGAGACTGGTCATATACACAGAGACATAATTGTGTTTTATGAACCAAAAAAAACTGCATCAGAGGACCAGGGAGGAAATCAGGAAGAATTAAATACTCACTTGGACAAACATACTCTGTTAAGAAAGACCAAGTACACCATGATAGCATGTACCATGGTTTCCTAAACTGTAGGAATTATGAATCAACCTTTACAGTTGACTTGTACGTGAAGTAATTATGATCCTTGTTACTCACTCATTTAAACTTTACCAAGAGAATACTTGACAGGGCATCACAATAGCTATTGGACCAAAAAAAAAAAAAATTAATCCCGAAGGGAACTCTGCCTACCAGGCTGATAAATATTTTTGGACCTCTTCGGTCAGGGGACAAACTGTGTCATCTAATCAAGAATGTAGTGAGGCCCCTTCCCCAGAAAGGACAGGAAAGATTCCAGGTTGTCCTCTGACAGGCAGTCAGCCTGATAGGTTCAGAGGCTCCAGAGCTGAGTTGTCTGATTTTGAATCCACACTCTGCCAATCACTTTGTATCTGGTTCTGGGACAGTAACAGCCTCTCTTGGCTTACTTTCCTTATCTGTGAACCAGGGCAAATTATTTTTCCTAACTCCTAGGACTCTGATCATGATACAAATAAGGCTTTGGAGCTACTTCAGATGGTCAATGTCCAGAGAATACTGGACTGGACATAGACAACATTCAGAGTGCTGGATCTTAACACAGCCTAGCACAGAGATCTTGAACTAAGAAGCAACTGCTCTGAGTTTCTCTTTTATCTCATTCTTGATTTTCTCAGCTTTAGTAACAGAGTACTCTGCCTTTAGAACAAAGCTTTTTATATTACATGTCCCACAAAGTAAGCAAGTACTGCTCATCTTTGGACCTTGTGTTTTATACGTGTGCAAAGGGAGCGGTCAAGGGACTTGACCTACATGGGCTGCACGATTCCTCTCGGCTGCAACCTATATTCCAGGAAAGGAAAGACAACTCAGGCTGTGGCCTTTGCACGACGACCGCTGCCTGAAGAAATGCTTCCGGCTGGACTGTAACTACTAAGTAAAAAGATCAACATTTCCCTCTAGTGGTGAATTCAAGGGAATAACTTGGCTCTGAGAGTACATGGAAAAATGTCTTTCAGATGTGTTCAAGTGTTAATGCGTGTGTGTGCATGCGTGCATGTGTGTGTTTGTACATGCATGTATGATAACAGGAAAGTAAGGAATGATGATTCTAGGTGGTACACGAACAAACATTTATTAATTTTTACTCTTGATTTAAATTTAAAGTGCACTTGAGGAAACACGGAAAGAGCGCATCAAACTATATCATTTTATGGGCAGTCTGCGGTTAAAGTAGAAAAATGAAGCAAATATGGTTTAAATATTCGAGTTAAATAGATATGTAAAAGTTTTTGGCAAGAACCTTGGAAAACTAGCTTTTAGTTTTACTGTTATTAAAAGTCAACATATCTGTGCTTGAGAGGACCTTATAGCTGAGAAGATTGTCAAAAATAATAGATTAGATTCACCTTCTTAGGTGGAACTGCTTGTGAAATTTTTGACCTGTTTGTCTTCCTATTGTCACATGACACAGTTACACTCTGATATTTTCCTGTTTTAGACGTTCTGTGTTAGCTTCCTTGTAAGGATGGAGGATTCTTCCCTTCCACCTGTCCCTCCTCTCACTGTCCTGCCTCCTTTCTTTTTTTTTTTTAATTATCTTTATTGGTACATTAAATATACACATCATGATTGCACTCCATAATGGAGATTTGTACCAGTATAAGACACAACTTAATTCTCATTTTTTCCCATAGCCTGCCTCCTTTCTTATTACCTATTTCTTATGGCTCCATCTTTTCTCCATTCTTGTCAAGCAACTTTGCAAAGATATTTAGTACTAATTGTCATTCCTATGTACATGTTATTTCTTAGCTGATTCATGAATATTTTCTGTTTTTACTTTGTTGCAAAGTCTTACCTGCTACAGTAGGAAAGTAGATTGGAGAATATTACAAAGGAGAAATAGGACAGGGTAAGAGGGCACAGCTGAAGAAGAGATGATTGAGATGTGGAAATAATAAAAGTATGATATCTGGTGTATACAAATGTGTCAAAATGAAATAACTACTGTATATTAACAGGCACTGATAAAATTTTTAAAAATAAAAATAATTCCTCATGACTAATGATCTTTATTTTTTGTTTGATTTATTTTCTATTCAACTAAGATTAATTCAACTCCAAATTCTTCTACAGTTGTACAACTCCTTTGAACACCCACAAATACTTCAGATTACTATGTGAAATTTGTTATCTTAGAAAGATTCCTTCTTCCCCAGCTCCTCAGACAGCTGCTTCTGGTACAGCTCTGCCTCTTGCCCCCTTCCCTCCATTCATGCTAGGCATTGAGTGCCTTGTTTGGCTGGTACTTCTTATGTGGCTCTTGAATCCCATCGTTTCTGTTTTCTTCTTATTTCCATTTTCACAAAAAAGAAATTCAAATCTGCCAGGTGACTTCTGGGAGAGAGTATATGATCAGAAACCTTAAGACCTTTTCTCTCCCAGGCTATCTTCACTGATTCTTCACGAGTGCAGTAGATTGTCTTTGATTAAGAGGCTTTTGGTGAGGGGGAGTGAATACTTTTCTGCACTTTGCTTTCTGGCTTCATGTGGGGTTTGTGAGATGTGTTATGTTACATTTCTCCCTGCATGAAAAATTTATCATTTTTTAAATTCTATGTTCTAGAAACGTTTTGATGGCATATCTTGGGATAGGTGTGTTGTATGCATTATTTAAGATCTTCGAAAGAGATACTCATGTATTTGTGATTAAAAAAACTGTTTAAATTACTTAAATTATTTCTTTATCTCTATTTTTTACTCTGTATTTGAAATTCTTAAAAATTGAGTGCTGAATCTCTTGTGTGTGTGTCTCAGTGCTGTGCATGTGTGCCCTTTATGTGTTCTCCATCTCTGTCTCTTGGCAATAATCTTATGAAATTTACTAAATTTTATCTTCAGAAGCCTTTGCTGGGCTTTTCTTTTACTTCTATAAGACCTCAAAATTCTAGGAATTGCTATCTGCTTCTGTTTGGGAATTCTCACTACATAGCTTCCTGTTCTTGTTTTATGGATTATGCATATTCTTTTATTGCTAGGAAGATACCAGTGACAGCACTTTTGCTGTTCTCTGTTGGTCTTACTCATCCTCCTCTTCCTCTCCCTCCCTCTTCCCCTCATATTCTTCTTATTCTTTCCTCTTTTTTTACTTAGTTGTTGACTTTCCATTAGATACTCTTTTCCAGTGTCAGGTGACGATGGGTGACTAACAGTTGCTATGACAGCCATTGCTATTTCATGCGAAGTTTCCTGTGTATCAAGTGAGTTTGCCAATTACATTTTCTTTAAATGGGAACTTGGCTGGGAGTGTACAGTGGGGAACCCCAGAAGCCGGTACTCTCAGTCTCCTCTCTTGGACTTGGTCCGGTTGCCTTTCAGTTACCTTTAGGCTGTGTCTGGCTTCCAGTCCTTTGGAAGTTCTACCTGGGTCTGAAGAGGTCATAATTCAGTGTTGCTGGTGCTGGCTGCCTCAGCATCTGAGTCTCGTCCTCACACTGACTTCTGCCAGTCAGCATCTGTCCAGAGAACATTTGTTTTAAATTTTCCTGTGACTCAGTCCTTTCTTCCACCTGAGTGAAAGGAAAGTCTTAAGAAGGGGAAGCTGTCTAGGAGTCTGACTAATCTGAACTGTACTGAAGCTGCTCTATGGCTCCTCCTCCCATTTCTCTCCTCTGCCCAGAGGTATGTGAACAGCCAGTTGCTGAGCCTTTGGGGACTCTTGGGTGCAGACTAAACTGCTCTCAGCTTTCTTCCTTGCCAGTATAAGGATGGCCTATGTGGATCTGTGAAATTAGTCACTACAATTCAGGCATCTGGTTTTCAGCTTCCAATTTTTTTTCTCGACTTTCTCCTCTTTGTCCTCATGAATTTATGCCTTTAAAAAATAATTTAGCTTTTAGGGGCCGGGGAGTTAGCTCAGTGGTTCCGGCGCCTGTCTTGCAAGCGCAAGGGCCCGGGTTCGATTCCCTGGTAACCACGTACAATACTGGGTGTGGAGACCCACACCCAGCAGCAACCAGTACCACATACCACAGTGCCGGGCGTGGTGGCTCACGCCTGTCATCCCAGCACTCAGGAGGCAGAGGCAGGAGGATTGTGATGTGAGTTGGAGGCTGAGCTCAGGGCCAGCCTGAACCACAAAGAGAGACCCTGTCTCAAAAAAAAAAAAATAATAATAATAATTTAGCTTTCTTGTTATTGGTTTTCTTCTGTGGTTTTGTTTCTGTTGGGAGAAGGAGTACAGTTAAATCTGTACAATTGACATGTATTTGTGTGTGTGTGTGTGTGTGAGAGAGAGAGAGACAGAGAGAGAGAGAGAGAGAGAGTTCTATTTATTCCCTTTTGCTGGTAGTTTCATATTGGTTATTTTTGAGGCTTTCTTTCTCTTTTTTTGGGAAAAACACCTTTAATGGCAACTCTGCATTTTGAATAAAAAAGTATCTGAAAGACAGAATTTGTGTGAAATATATCTGAGTGTTCTTTAAAAAACACTTACCTGGTAGAAACTGAAGTATGATTATCATAGTCTCAGAGAAGTTCAAAGAGAAGAAAGGGACTTTTTAGTGTCTCCACCACATGTTGCGCACTGGAGTCGACTCCTTAGCATAGGTTATCGCATTTCACATTAAGTAGATATTATTATATTTGCTTGACAAAGAAGGAAATTGAGAGTAGGCTAAATAAATCAACAGCTAGTTGATAAAAAATAAGAATTCATTTAAGGTCTGCCTAAAACTGAGGCTCATAAACTTGTCACACAAACTGGCCAAGTTCACACTGTGATAAAAGCCTTGTGAAGTAACTGAATTGTGCAGTTACTTACCACAGCCAGAATTTTTTCTTGTCACAAGCTCATGCTTGACTTAGGCAAAGAAAGGGATGGTTGAGAATGTGGTTTCTGATCTGAGCTCTAATGTACTCTATGACCTTGGGAACATGGCTTTTCTTTTAGGGCCTCAATTTCTACATCAGTAAAACGAGGTCATCAGAGTAAATGGTCTGTTACATTCTGTTGATCTATCCTGCAGATGGTGAGCTGGAGGTGCTGAGAGCTTCAACCACGCACCCAAGTTAGAGGGGAAGTCACGTGCTTGGCCTCCCTCTAACTCTCTGTTTATACTCTGTGAGAAATTTCCCAACAGATAGTGCGACAGCCTCCCAAACGCCAGTGGGTATGAAATATGGTTTTCTCCTGAGTCCCTCTTCAGAGCTGAGTCTCTCCAAGTCCCCTTCAGGGACCACAGGGCCTCCTCTAAAAGTAAGGTAAATAAATACTCAGAAACTTGGGATGAAAATGGAAGTCACAAGGAGAGTGGGGAAAGGAGGTGGCTAACCTCGGGCCTCGTACCATATGGCCTCTGCCTACTTGATTATTTTATGAATGCACAAGGTGACACACTGGTTCTTTAAAGCTGATCTCATGCAGGCATTTCAGGGTTATTATTCGTGTGAATTCAGATAATGAGGTAATTTAGTGTAATGACTGAAGCACTGATTCAGGAAGGAGAAGATCTCAAATTATTTATAATAATTGTTACTAATACTTGTATGATATTATCACAGCAACACTAGAATGGTAATAACTTCCATTTGAGTAATGGAAGTGATCACAGATATGATTTTGCCCAAGACCTTGTTCTGAACATCTAAAAAAAAGTTCTGAAACCCACAGAGGGTTGAGCATAGTTTACCTAAAGTTATGCTTTTTCTTAATTCAGTGCTTTCCCCATAATCCTCAATTTTTCCCTGATTTATAGCATTACCTCATCTTCTGCAACATACACACACACACACACACGCACGCATATATATATATATATGACAATGTTGATTTGGAATTATAATTGATTCTATATAATTAGATATTTCTTGTTTTGCTGATTTTACTGATGAATAATGACACACACAAAGTTTCTGAAAATTAATAGGAAAATAAATTAATAGGAAAATAAACATAAGAATGTATAGTAGTATAATCCCAGTTTCAATAACAGAAATTGTCATCCTACAATCATTATAGTATCCATAAAATGAAATAATGACATTTTATATTACAGTATAAAATACATAGTTTCTTAGAAGTTTGATTTTATTTAGTCATGTCATTCTAGTCATTAACATATATACTTAAATAGCATCGAGCACTGTTTTTGTGCTTTGGATACATTAACCTGTGACACTGACTAAGGCTGGAGTAGGTATTCCCGTTCTCTGGAGTCCGGTCATAGGAGCGAGTGTCTTGTGGTTACTACGCCTTGGTGGGAAGAGTTGAGCTGGAATCTCAGGGCAATTCCCCTGGAGCTCGGGTCACTGTCTTGGAGCTGTGCTTGCACCTTGAGTCACATTTATTTCACATTTGTCTGAGAGTCATATCACTAAAGTTTTACCCAGTTCATGCACACTGTATAATCTGAGGCAAATGTTCTCTTTGTTGTGATGGCCTTTTAGCCAATGGTGTCTCAACTGCTATATCTGTGTCTTTAGTCACCTGTCTAATGATACCACAGTATTCTGTTATAGAATCATTCAGAAAGTTTATAGTAATTATTATTATTATTATTTTTGAGACAGGGTCTCGCTTGTAGTTCAGGCTGGCCCTGAGCTCAGCCTCAAACTCACATCACAGCAATCCTCCTGCTTCCACCTCCTGAGTGCTGGGATTACAGGTGTGAGCCACCACACCCGGCACTGTGGTATGGGGTACTGATTGCTGTTGGGAGTGAGTCTCCACACCCAGTACTGTATATGGTTAACCAGGGGATTGACTCTGAGCCCTTGCACTTGCAAGACAGGCTCCGGAACCACTGAGCTAAATCCCAGGCTCCTATATATTAATTATTTTGATATAATAGCAATTTATCCGAAATGGTGGCCCTTTGTACTTTCTCACTGACCTTCCATAATCATAATATTAATTTACATCATAAAAATATTTGGCCCTTAAAAAGTGACTTTGTTCTTTTTCTTCCTCTTATAATTTATGGAGATTAGTTTTTTATCAGGCCCAGCGTGGGTCTTTGGATGGGCCGTAGTGTCACACAGTTTATGCCAATGACCATTTTTCATTCATCTTCTTGAACTCATTCACACACAGCCCCTTTTCTGGGGTCAGGCTCTGCTGCAGGGCAGGTACAGAGCTCAAGCAAGGTGAGCGTGCCAACTGCACTGAAGTCCTTGGCCCAAGATGTTTTCTTTCCCACTCAGCACTGCTCGTTTACATCATGTCAGATCAAATGCAAGAGAGGAAAACAGTGATCCCTGATCTCCTTGGGGGGAGGCAGCTGCAACATAAAGGATGTCTCAGGAAACAGGATAATCTGTTTGTGTGGCCACAAGTCTGTGACCCCTGACCTGTGTGGCTCTCTGTCCCCAGGTGGGACTGAATGTTTGGGGAAATGCAAGTGCTCATTGGGCTATTTCTCTGATATTGTGGCTGATAGTTTAAAAACCTGTTGTAGATGCTGTAAATCCTCTCTGTCTTCATTGGGCTCAGATGAGCAAATCCCTTACTTCACCAAAGTAAAAAGGATTTCCCTGAAATCCCCTTTCTCTTGAGGATTTGGGATGCTCTTGGCTGTCTGCCATCCTAAGAAAACAAGTGGAAAGAATGCGGTGATGCAAAGCCATCTGCTGCTGTCCACTCTCACACCGGCTCTAGGGGTCACCGAGAGCCCAGAAGGGCTGCCGAGACCCCGCTCTGACAGGAAACATTTGATCTCATCCAGCAGTGTGCAGACATGTGTACTCAGCTACATGGATTGTCTCTCAACTGGGTGGCGAAGAAAGACTGAAATTGGAGAACTTGGGGGGCGGGGTGGGAGAGAGGGAGAGAGAGAGGTGTTTGGAAACTGCTGCTTGGGACTTTGGAAGTATCAAAGTCCCAAGTTGCAAGCACTTTGCTTAATGTCAGATTGCATTATGAGACCATTTTTTTCTTGACTGTGTGCCATTGGAAATTTTACGCATTTAACATGAGGGGGGTTTGCTTAAGGTTAGCGGCATGCTCATAAATAAATGATGCAAGCATGGGTAACATGGGGTAATACACCATTGCAGGTTCTGGCTGAGAGAAGCGAAGACAGATTCATCCACAGAACAGAAGGTGGGTACTTATTTTACTGAGTAAGATCTCAAGTTACTAGACTTGTCGTTTGTTCAATAAGGAATGAACCTTTAACTCTGCTATTGTACTTTGTGTTCTGGTCCCTAGAGACCTGTCTTAAGGGATACATTAGTCTGTTAGTTTCTCCGTAACAGAAACCACAGATTTGGCAGCTTTAGACATGAAAATTTGTCTCTCATGTTATGAACCTGGGATATCCCAGACCAAAGTTCCAACAAGTTATGGAGCATTTCTTGGCCTGTAGACAGCTGCTGTCTCAGCATCTGCTCACATGACCTTTGGTTTATGCAAATGTTCTTCAAGAGATCTTCTAAAGACACTTTATAATTACCATATTAAACCTTCAGGCTTATAACTCATTTGACTTTAATTTCTTCTTCAGACAACCCTGTCTTCAAATACAACCACACCGGAAGTTAGTGTTTCAGTGCACAAAAGGGGGAAGCAAATATGCAGGCTGAAATTTAGGTGATAAGGACCTCTATTGATAGATGACAGGAAGGTGATGAGTCAGACTTATATCTATCTCTGAAGGACAAACAAGATTTATAGATTAAAATATAAAGTACCCATATCAATTTGAATTTCAGGATAATCACATTTTTAAAGTATGTCTTAAATTCATATGTGGGACAAACTGATACTGAGAAAGAAGTATTCACTCTTTTTCTGAAATTCAAATGAAACAATATCATGCATTTTAACTTTGACATACCTGACACTCCTTAATAGGAGACCTGTTACACCTGTATAATTGTTCAATACAGTGAAAATGAGCATGTTAGGTAGCACCCTGAGCCCAGCAGCCAAGAGGGTCCTGTTTTAGTTTGAGCAACAATGGATTTCAAATCCAAACTTTAACACTTCCTTACAGATAGCTTGGTGAAGGTGACCTGTCTTTCAATTATGTGGCTTAGGCACTTCCAAAAACAATGAACAACCTAAAGAAAACTGACATACTTATTGTCTTATGGTTAAGGACTGAATTATGTCCTTGAAGAAGCTCATGAATTGGAGTCCTAACCCTCAGCATATTAGCATAAGGCTATAGTTAAACATAGAGTTTTACAGAGATAATTAAATCAAAATGAAGTCATTAATGAGGCTTAGTCCAATGAGACTGCTGCATTTATAAGAAGAAGTAATTTAGATACAGAGACATGTATACAGGTGAAGACACATAAACATTGTGGAGACGTACATAGATACAAATCCATGAAAATATCACCAACCAGCCAGAGAGATGTAAGAGGGTGTGATTATAGTTCTCGCTGCCAGGGAGGGGATGGCAGGAAGATTGCTTGCATGACTTCAATATCGCCCAGATAGCATAGTGAGATCATATTTAAAACAAAACAAGCAAATAAAAATAAGCCAAAGAGAGAGGCATAGGACAGATCTTTCCCTCACAGCTCTAGGAAAGAACCAACATCCTTATTTCCTGGATCTGAGACAGCCTCCAGAACTGTGAGAAAATAAATTCTTGTTGTCTACCTCCTTCAGAGGTAGTGCTTTGCTTTGATGACTATAGTAAACTAATATGGTTGGCTTTGTAACATATATGTATATGTGAGTGTCTGTTTGTGTGTATGTGTGTGTGTGTGTGTTTGAAAAAACACACACACAGTGAGAGAGAGAGAGAGAGAGAGAGAGAGAGAGAGAGAAAGAGAGAGAGAGAGAGAGAGAGAAGTCAGCAAAGCCACAAAGGACATTACAGCTGCAAGGGCTTGTGCCAACCATATAGAGCAGCTTCTCCCTGAGCTTCATGTGTGATGACAGGAAAGACAAGGACCACAGGCTTAGAGATGGTCCTGAGTGTCCTGAGCTCAAAAGACAATCTGAAGGACAGACATACTTGAACATCTAAAGACTGGAATGGGAGAGCAAAGAGAGGTAAAATGTTTTCGCCCTTGAAATAAAGTGTTAGAGGTCTGCTCTGGGTCAGTGTTTGTGTTTACAGACAATGCACAAGCGGAAGAGCACAGTTGAGCTCCAGTGTTGGAGAAGAGCCAGGGGTGAGCACGAACAGGAAGAGAAGGTTCTGTCAGGACTATGCACTAAGATTCTAACTCATTATGCACCAATAGTAGGATGTCGGGCCTTGAGGAAAGTAAATAGATCCTAATGATGAAGCTGTCAAGTAGGGGCTGCTCTCTCTAATAAAGGGACAAGGGATGCCTTCAGTCTGTCTGTGTGTGCAGATATCTCTGATCCAGGCAGTGTGAATGGGAAATGTGATGGTTTTAACTGTCATATCATCCCTTCCCAATTTTGTTATTTGTTTTCTCCTCAAATTCCAGGTACTTTTATCAGTGCTGCATTTATGCCTAAGTCTTCTCATAATAGATTCAAGAAAATTTCTTAAGAATAAGGTCTATATTTGATGAATTTGTTCTTACTTTTTAATTCCAGAAAAAAATTACCTGTTAATCCAGTCACTGCAGATTTCTTACAAGCCACATATTTGTCATGACCCACAAACACAAAGCAAGTTGGACAGCACAGAGCTCAATAAACTTGTTAGAAACAAAGATATTTCCATGTAAATTTTGCGTATTTTTCTTAAAATATTTGGAGAGCTTGGATGTCTAAAGGTAGGCTTAGAAGAAAAGGAAAGAGAGAACAATTAAAAGATTGGGGATAATTCAAGAGTTATATAAAACCTTCCTGTCCTGTGGCTACCCTTATTCTTCACCCCTTCCTCTCCAAAAGCTAGGTTCACCTACGCTGCTCATCTGGTAGATACTTTACCCAAAGCAGCACTTTGCCTTCTGTAAGCTCAGTGAGTGTGACTGTACTTAGGCCCATTCACACTGAGGACTTAAATTTGTACTCTATATAAAAATCACTGTTTTACTAAGTACACTCTACTTAAATAGAATCAATACCTCAAGTCAAATATACTTAAATTATTTTCAGAATGAATGTCTTTCTCTTTTTTCCAAAAGGAGATATTTAGACTGATGGCTCTTTAAATAATAATGGGAAATATAGATTTGCCCAGGGTTCTAATGGCTCAGTCAAGATACAGCAGGTGGAAATAATCTGCTCACAAGCTTTACAAATATTACCATTAAGATGACACAGTTGTTTCCACATGCCTTCTGAACTTGGTGTCTTTGTCTAACTTTTACAGAAATGAAGTGTAAGAAACCTGCCCAAGGTCATCTCCACCAGGAGCTCCAGGAGGCAGGGTCCTCCAGGACCCAGGCTCCTCCTAGCTCTAGCACCCCTCACATCTACCAGGTCTGAAGGCTGTCCTGGTAGGTAGCTCGAACATGCTATATCTTAGCTTTCATTAAACACACAGAGAGAAATCAGAGTACATCCAGTTTCTGGGTTCTGGAGTAATGTTTCCAACTCACATGTGTCTGAGGGTTGCTTCTGAGGACTGGTGCATTTTTATATACTTCCTTCTTCTCTGAGGTGACCACCACAGTCAAAGAATAAAAAAGCTTGCCACTTGGTGATTTTGTTTGCATTTGTTGGACCATTCTCATCACACTCTGAGGAGAAAGATTCATTCTCCCTATTTAACAGATTAAGAAACTTTTCAACTGTAGAGACAACATTGCTAATTGTATATTGACTGTTAATCTGACCCAGGAACTGTTAGAAACACTTTAATTGTATTAGCATATTTAATCTTAGATAAAAGTGTATGCTTTACAAATGAAGAGACTGAAGTACAGGGTGGTTATTTGATTGGTCAGTGTTTTTTAACATCCATCAGTAGATGGATGTAGTAGAATAAGGACTGTGACTCATGCAGGTGAGCTCCAGAGTTCACATTTATAACCACTGTGGAAAGATGTTTTACAACTTCCTTAGTGGGGAGGTGGGTCCACAGGGAGTGATAGAGATGGACTCAGTCATGGCTCTGACTTCCAGCTCTATAAACTTCACAGCATCTTTGAAACTGGCACTCCTGGGTCACGTACAACACGGGCTTAGAGTCAGAGTTTGGTTCCCATGTCTCCATGTGTTAGTGGACAAATCTCTTAAACTCTTCATGATAAATTTACTTGTTTTCTAGTGGAAAATTATCCTAGGTGGTCTGAGAGTTCATGTATGCCCCAATTTTTTATGTAAAAATCCTAACCCACAAAATGTTAGTATGGCAAGTGGGGCTTTAGGGATGTGATTAGTTCCTGAGAGTACGATTCTCGTGAAGAAGAGTACTGACATCATAAGAGAGATTGTGTCTTTCACTGTGGGGAAACACCTCAGGAAGATATCATCTATGAACTAGAAAGTAGACTCTCAACAGATATTGAATTGACTAGTGCTTTGATCTTGGACTCTCCTGCCTTCAAACCTGTGAGAAGTAAATATTTGTCCTTCAGAAGCCACACAGAATTAGGCATTTTCTTATAGCAAACTGAATGGGAAAAGACAGATCACTATCCCAATACCACTATGTTTTTTCAAAGGTTTGATGTGGTAATAAGTATGAAGAGTTAGTACATCACTATTAATGTACATCATTTATAGAGAAAGTAATAAATGATGGGAAAACTACTTTTTAAGGTTCAGTTCAATGTGAAGCAGCACTGTTTATTAAATCAAAGTTATCTTTATTAAATTCCAAAATACTTCCCTTTAGTGGAAGATATCAGGAGAACTGGACATCCTAGATTTGCTCCTGGCTCTGAAAAGAGAATGAGTCTCACCTTCTTATCTAAGGAAAGGCTGGTCACTAAGGAGTTGTCTATCTGAAGAAAGGTAAGACAAGCCCGTCAGACTTTCTGAGGCACTTGCTGAACGGCAGGGCCTGGATCGGGTAGACCTGGAAAGGGGTAGGGGTGACACAGGTGAGGTAAGGAGATGAGATTGGAGGAAAGAAATGCCAGACTGAAGACATCACTTCCCCTACAGCGAGTGGTACTGGGACTGTCTGAAGTGCCAGTGACATCAGATAGGGCTGTGAAGATTACATTAAGGACACCTAGCCTGGGCAAAAGCATTTCTTGAGATTACCCTGCTGTTCAAGTTAGAATCTTTATAAAGATATGAGTCAAGGTGTAGAGAGACCAAATAGGTGTTAGCTATCATGTGCTTGTTTTTTGAGGTACCAAGGAAGGTATTTATATAAGCAGCTGCTCTTATTATAATGATCATTATGTATTTCTTTAATTCCAAAAAAAAAAAAAATCATCCCAAAGTGAGTTTCATAATGAATGGATGTGTCGAGGCCCAGGCTGCATCTCTTAGAAAGTGGTAATATTAACATATTGTTATATCACTTGAGATAAACACAAAGCCGAATGCAGTAGGTGCTGCAAATGGATAGTGTCATTATTAGTACAATGACTGGCTTCTGAAATGTAACCACGCGAGGGTGCCCCACGTGGTGTTGCATGATGAAATATGCTTCAGTTGGGATAGATGGAGAATGCGTTCGGCTCTTGTCAACAAGGCCGGGGATGATGAAGTAGGATGAAGCCAGTGCATCTGGTGTGATGGCTTCTCAGGGCTCATCTTGAAGTGCTTCGGTGAGGTCTGTTTTGTTTTGCTCTGATTGGGATCATTTCTTTTGCCACTCCAGCTATGTAAAGATAATAATCGAACCAATAGAACTGGTGACCTTTCACCCTCCCTCCCTTTGATACAGTCTCATTTTCTAGTAAAACCATGACAAATGTTTCTTCCTTCACCTTCAGTAAACCAGCAGAGAATCTGTCTATTATGTTTAGTATCCTTATCCCCAGAAGTCAGTATTTGGTTTGGATTCCTCCGAATGGGGTGAACATTATATCTCTAACCTATTAAAAAGCATTTCGCCTTTGCAGTGTTGGTGGAATTAAATTTGTTTTCACAGCTGGTTGTACTTGGAGAAGGGTTAGCCGACTTCTTCAAGGTTCCACCGCACCAGTTCATCACTGAGCCTGCTGTGTAGTGGGGGCTTTTAGCTGTTAACGGGAGGCATGGAGGGAAGTCTAAATTAATCATTTATGATTTATTTATTCTTTTTCCATCATGGAGTAAAATGAGTATATGCCAACATTTCCAAGTGAGAGGTGTCTGGATGATATGGTGTTTGATAACCGACTCCTGATATTTATCTGCCAACAGGACCAGTCTGTGTGGCTAATAACAACACCATATACTTATAGCCACTTCATAATTTACAGTTTGGTTTTCCTATTCTTGGCCTCCACTGATTCTTACAAAATCCAATGAGTTCGAAGCTTCATTTTTTTTCATTCAAATCTTTATTGGTGCATTATAAATACACATCATCACTGAATTCACCATTGAGAGTCTGTACCAGATGATGACACAACTTGATTCTCATTTTTCCCCTTTCCCCACCCACACTTCAAACTCTCATCCCCTATTTACATAAGCTTTGTTTCCTTTTTTATTACTATCACATTCTTTTCCTCTCATTATTTACGCCTACACCCTCTTTCCTTTTAAATATTTTCTATTTCACAATATCAACTATATATGCTAGAACTCATTTACATCTTCCTTTTCTCATACCAGAGAACAGATACAATGTTTGCACATCTGTGACCTATTTATTTCACTTATGAGGATGCCCTTAAGGTACATCCACTTGAGTATGAATGATTCAATCTTATCATTTCTAATGGCAGAATAATACTCCATTCTATAAAAGAACCACATCTTTATCCAGTCTTCTGTTGATGGACATCTTTGTTCTTTCTAAGATTTTTCAGAGGAAGAAGTAAGAGCAGCTAAGAAGCATATGAAGAAATGCTCAGCATCATTGGTCACTTGAGAGATGCAGATGAAAACAACTCTGAGATTTCATCTCACTCCGCATAGAATGGCTGTCATTTCAGAGTTAGCTAGCAACAAATGTTGGCAAGGCTGCAGAGAAGAACGAACCCTTCTCCACCATTGGTTAGAATGAAGACTCATACAGTCTCGTGGAAATCAATGTGGAGATTCTTCAAAAAGCTAGGATTAGTGGTCCCATTTGACCAGGCCATCACTCTGCTAGGTATATACACAAAAGAATTAAAAGATTCATATCACAGGGATATATGTCCATTAACCGAAGCTTCATTCTTTTGTGTACTCTTTTAGAGGTGGAAACACCTTAGTCAGAGGTAGCTCTTTGATTTGTGAAAGCTGGTTGCAGATGGGTATCTTAAATCCTTGCTTCCTAACCCTAACACTTGTGCTGTTTCCATTAGTTCATGAGTTGGAAGATACAATATAAGGGCTTTCTGTGCCACAGATTGCTGTGATCTGAGTGACTATTCCTGACCTAGTGTTGGACCTAGTTCTGAGGTGACAGTGGACCCTTTGGAAAGTAATCAGGTCATGAGAACCTCTTCTTGAATACGGGATCAATAGTCTATCGAACAAGCTGGCCCTCCTTTCTGATCCTTTAGGACGGGTCAAGAAGGTACCAGGTACAGAGAGACAGAGCCAGAGGTAGGGTAGAGACAGACAGAGGCAGAGAAACAGAGATAGCCATAGCAACACCACCAAGTGACGAATCTGCTGTCTCCTTGTTTGGAATGCTCAGCCTCCAGAACTGTGAAGAGTAGACTTCTCTTATTTATAAATTGTCCAGTTGAAATAAGGCAATTGTGTTATAAAAGCCCTAGTAGACTAGTAGCAAGTTTCTGATATTCAGAAGTCTGATATTCAGAAGTTTCTAATATTCAGCAAGTCATGATATTCAGTCATGATATTCAGTCTGATATTCACTCATGACTCAGCCATCGCATCACCTCTTAACGTGCACCTGTTCTGGAACAGAGACCTATGAGACCTTCAGGGTATTGAGATGGACTAAGGCAGAGAACTTGAATCGTGACAGTTTTTATACTCACACTATTCTATCTGATATGGTGCCCACTAACAACACATGACTATTGAAACTTGTATAAGTTAAAATTGAGTAAAATTTAATGTCCTAGTTCTTAGTTGCAGTAGCTACATTGCGAGTGCTCGATCTGGCTGATAGCTATGATACTGAGAACTGCAGAGCATTCTTCAGGACAGCTTTGGTTTTAGAGTGAAAACAATTACACAGGACCAATGATGTGAACAAAGAACATAGACATTAAAACATTATGTTTGTGATGCAGTCTGGAAACTTTCTCCATAGGCACTGATTGTACCCCAGACCAATCAGCAGGTGACTGAGTATTTATATTATCTAATAGAGGCACTGAATTAGAAACGGGGAATAACGCAATGAGTAAACTGGGCAAGGTCATGCCTTACACCAGAGGGAGCCCAGTGATTTAATGAAAAAGGGAAATATCACATGCTAATGATCAGGAATAAAAAGCCAATTAAAATATGGTGGTATCTTAAGCAACCACGCAGGGCTTTAGAGAGGGTGGTTGAGAAAAGGCTTCAGGGAGGTAGCATTTATACTGAGATCTAAGTGACAAGATAATTTGAACCATGAAAACACTGAGGAAGAGCAATACAAAAAGTGAGGACAACCAGAAAAGCATTCTGGATGTTTTCCAGGAAATGTAAAAAGGAGGACTTGTCTGGAGTGTGGTTTGAAAGCTGCAAAATAGTTTTAATTGTTTAAGAAGTAAGCAAAGATCAATTATAGTTAAGAGTTCAAATTCATTCCACTGAAATGAGGAACCTTTAAGGTAAAAATAGTTATGGCATGATCTGATTTGAAACTTAAGGGATTACTCTGTTTACATATGGAACATGGATTGTAAAGGGATAAGAATGAATGCCAAAAAGCAAAACAAATAAACAAATCAAAAGAAGCCCAGGTGATAGACTCTCTGGTGAAGTGGAATACAGGGTAGCCAGGGAAGATGAAAATAAGTAGTCACTTTTGAGGTATGTTTTAGAAGAAGCATCAATCATTTACAGGCAGGCTGTGGATGTAAAGGAAGAGGAGATGGGTCTCGAACTGGCTTTAAGCAATGAGTACAGTGTGGTGTGGTCTCTTGGGGCTGAGAAGACTGGGGAGGAGGAGTGCAATGAAAAGGAAGATCAAGGGAAGATCAGGAGAGCATGAAGTTTGAGATCTATTAGGAAGCCAGATAAAGATACCAAATAGGAGTTCAGTATAAAATACTTGCAGAATTTGGATCTCAAGGAATCTTTGGAGTTTTTGTATGTTAATGATGTTTAAATCTAACCATGGGGCAGATAAGAACGTGAATGTAGAATAAAGGTGAAAGTTGCAGGTGGAGCTTTTACAGAAAGAGGAAAAAGACATAAAAATGAATTGAAGAAATGTGATCAGGGAAACTAGAAGTGCGTGGAATTATGGGTCATTGAGAAGAGAGAGTTTCAGAAAAGGCAGAATCACTAACAGTTTCAAGTAATGCTGCGAGGTTAGATTGATATAAGTGAAATTGTGAGAGTAGAATTTGAACAGAGAGTTTATTTAAAACTTCTCATATATTTTTACCAAGCAAACTGGAGCTTGTGGAGAGGAAAATGTAGTGTAAAAAGCCACAGACAACTCTAATGAGGCTTTTTATTTTGAAGGAGAGCAGAGCCAAGGCAGCATCACTTGCTGACAAAGGTGATAAAAAGCAGCCTATGAAAATATTACCTTTCACATGGCAATATTTAAATGTTTTAAGAACTAATGAGAAATTTGCATCATATTAATGGGAACATACAGTAGCAGAGAAATCAGTGCAGATCTTAGAGTTGGAAAATTCTGATCAGTAGCTACCAGCTAAAATGGCACAAGGCAGGGCCCGCTGCTGCATCCTTCCTGGGCTGAGGGACAAGGGAGGACACAGACACCTCAGGAATCGTACTTTTTTCTAAAATACATTTCTTTTCTACATGGTAGAGTTTTATGTTATATAATTAATTCAGAATTTTTGAACATTACCTTTAATGTCTTCATTTTCTCTCTCACACTCTGAAACTTCTGAAGGTTAAATCTAAAGACACTTGAGATCTGAAAACATTAATGCTAAACTTGACAGCCACACTTATCAGTGCTATCTAAGAACTTGGTAAATAATTTGGTAAATCAAGATTAAAAGGAAAAAGAGCTACTGCTTTGGGCATTCCTAATTAAATAAATGCAGATTACTGGGTGATAAGAGAGAGAGAGAATTTGGAAGACACCTGGAACCATGGTAATGTATGTGGCTTGTAAAGTCTTTTAAAGTTCATCTGAGTCCAACTTACATTAGCAAGAAATGTAATGTCTATCCTTGGGAGTAAGTTGTCTTGTCTCATGGAATTTGAAGTCATCACAAATAGTTTTCAGGCAATTATTATGTTGCAGGTCCAGAGAACATGTTACATGGAGGCATACTGAAGTATTTCAAAGGTCTGTAAGGAAGAAGAAAATATTTTCAAAAAAATATATAAACAGACAGAATTTAGACAATTCAGGAGTGGTTAAAGTGTTCATTTTAATGGACACTGATATTGTTTCATCATTCACCAACTCAATTATTTAGCAAATGTTTATTAAACACTGTTGTGTTAGACTTTGGACAATTTTATGGATGGAAATGTTTCCAAACCTTCGAAGCCAGTGAGAGACATGGACAAACAGGCATTTGAATAGAAGGTGACAGAACATATAGTAGCAGAGACACTGATGTGGGTTTTGAAAGTGGAAAGTTCAGAAAAAACATTGATGGTGTAATGTTTGACTATGTTCTTTTGCTGAAAGAAATAGCAAGTTTTTGAACAAATTTTTGACAATTTGTGAGTGTTTTTATTTTGATCCACCATTCATCTCATTGCCTTCCCTGGTCACATGGGCTTCTAGCTGATTAGGCCAATCAATTCATTTCTGTGGATTTGTGCCAAAGTGTTTTAAAAAGTTGATTATAGTACATTGTACCAAAATACTTATGTCAAATGATGAGAAAAATATTTAACTAAGGGGTGGGTAGAAATGCAGCTCTTGTGACTAGAATGAAAGCCAGGAAGGAGCCAAGAGGGTAGGTAGAAAGTACAGAGGGGAAGGTGACATCGCGGTCGGGGTCAAGTCAGAACAATATCTGTGGTATGTGTCAAGAATTGGTCTTATGGAACACTGACTGCAGGTTTCAAAGGAGATGTCAGCAAATAGATTAATACACCAGTGATAAGAAGATCCAAATTTCTTACTACTGGAAAAAAGAGTTAGAAATATGAAAGAAGTACAATGATACAAACTCTAAGGGTCAGGCTAGAGCTGGAGGTTTTGGAGTCAGCTTTTGTGTTTCTGAGACCAAAGGCCCAGTACACACAGTTCACAGGAGGAAAGATTTAATGTGACTCCCAGTTTCAGGGGTTTTCAGTAATAGATGGTTTCAAGGCAGCGTTGTCATGGTAGAAGGCAGTAGTGGAGTTAATTTGCTCACTTCGTGGTGATAACCCTCCAAGTCCTGTCCCTGGTGAACCTCCTCCTGCCACTAGGCTATCTCCCAAGGGTGCATGCAGCTGTGGACACTAGGGAGTTAATCCACTTGTGAGGACAGTACCTACTGCCCAGCTATGGCTCTGGAAATCTCTTCACCCAGCTGAGTTGACAGTCAAGAAGAACTGTCACACTGAAGGTCTTCAGTAGGCAGATATAGAACCAGATATGGTAGCAATCATGTCTGTATGAGTGTATATACATGTGCACATTTCCTACACTGCTTGTTAAGAGAGCCTGAAAGCAATGAGACTCTTGTTACAATGTGTATGTATAAACTGCAAATATTGGTTTTTGAATACCATCATCTATTAACAAGAATGGGGGTATGTTGGGGAAATGATCATGGATTTCATATGATGAAAATGAATAAAATGAGCACTTTAATTCAGGTTGCTGAAACAAATCACCATACAGTAGGTGGATTAAAAAACAAACACTTATTTTTCATTGTTATAGAGCTTTGGAGGCCCAGGAGGAAGGTAATGGCAGATCAGAAATAAGTGGGGAAGCTACTCACTTATTTTCTCATTATATTCTCACATGGCAGAAGTAAATCCCAGTTTCCCATATCTTTATAAAGACATTAATCCTGTTTATAGTTTCATCTGCATCATGAAATGACTTTCCAAATGTCCCATCTCCCAATACTATCATGCTGGAACAAGTAGTTCACCACATAAAGGGGGGAATATTCATTTGGTCCATGGAACTAAGCATGGGACAATTTTTTGAAGTGTTCAAAATTTAAAGAATTTTCACAAAAATAACGAAGATAAATCAAGGAGGCAATGAGTTTAAACTTAGGGGCTTCTGTTGACCAGTCAAGCATCAAAATAATGTCAATGAATTTTAATTCACTGAATAAAAAAATGATTCATGAGTTTGGGCTGATCATAACAAATTGCCAGGAAGAAGAGAAAGATATTTATAGCAATAGAATGAGGTGGGCGAGTGGGAAGACCAGCAAGGTGGAGAAACCTTTGAGAAAAAGTTATTCATGAAAACCAGAAGCAAGATTAGCTTACATACCTTGTGGCTATATAGCTATTAGGATTAGTTAGAGTTTTAAAGAAAATAGCAAAACACAGTACCTACTTATACCTTATTACCTGAAAATATTGTAGGGCTTCTGACTACTTTATACAAACTGAACCTGGGAAACCCACTAAGTAATGATTGTAGGAGCCAGGTTCAAGTTTACCTTTGTAATTCTGTATACCCTTCGTGAGACTCTCAAGAACCATTCTTCCAGTATCTGAAACATTAGGACTACAGTTTCGCACATCAGGCTATGGTATCTGTTAGGACAGATTTTTTTTTTTTTTACCACACTCTTGTGAATTAACTTTCCTTCCCCTTATTTTTGAGTAAATTTTGTGTTAATTTAAACTACTCCATGTTCCCACACCCCAAGTTTAAACATCAGACCTCACACCATCATAAGGGTTCACATAACTCCATAATGAAAGACAGGTGGCGACTATGTGGCATCTTAGGGGTATCATGCAAAGGCTGAGCAGGCATTTCAAGTAATAGCAAGCCTCTAACTCTTTGGGTCAAAGAGAACTGGGGCATGATCTTTCACAGTAAATTCTTGGAAACAGTAAAAATTCATTTTTTTAATCAAAATTATTTTCTATTGGCAGTCTACAGTTTGGACAGCCCTTTGTAGTTTATTCAGATTTTGTACATTGACAGCCTATGTTAACCTTCACATGAACACCACAAGAAGGATGAAGCAGGACAGTACTACCCCCTCCATCTTGTGGGCAGAGATGTTTCCCCACACATAGGACATGATGTGTCCTAAGTGATAAAGCTGCACCTGGCAAGGCTGACACCTAAACCCCAGGCTCTATGACACTGACTGATTCTGATACCCCTACTACTTAATTAATAGGAATCTATAACTTATTTATGTCATTATTATTTTCAAATATAATTATCATATATCATTGGAAGAAGATATTTAACATTTATGCTTTTGTGTAGAGTGTTAATTTACCTAGTTTTTGGAACTCAAGTAGTAGCCACTATGACCTCTCTTTGCTAATGAAATCACAACAATTTTAAATTAAATGTCCAAATAAAAATGGCCATTCAGTAACTAAGGCTAAAATTCAAAGCTTGGGAATCTGGTCCAGAATCTACACTTTACCTGCAATGCTCCGTAAACCTCCTGATAACCAAATGGGACCCCAGACCTCATGTTCCTGCTCTGTGGGGAGATGCTCTGGCCCTTTGCTCTCCAGTTTCTCACATGCTAAAGCTACAGAGGAACCTTTCTGTGTTCAGTGATGCTCTTAGTTTATGTATAAATCCAATCAGTCTACAGCAAAGTTCTGGTTTCTGATCCCTGTTTGTTTATTATTTATGTTCTCCATCTACAAATGCCTATCTCCTTTTGAAGAGCAGAGCTGAATGGTGTAGAAATCCTAGAGATCTCACTGTGTTTTTTATCTGAACTCAAGGTTCCAGTTATGCTTGGCTAATGTGTAACTCCATGTTGAATTTTTCCTAGTAATTCTCTGGTCCTACCTAGTTACCTCAGCTTATAATCTCATAAATAGAAGACATGCCAGCCATAGTCTTTCATTCATGCTGAGGGATGTAAAAGAAAAACTTTAATAGTAAACTTTATAACGTTGTGCACTCCTGTGTCCCCTATGGAATAAATGTATGTGACTAACTTACCCACCCTGAGAAGCTTGGAGAAGTTCATGGAGGTGAGATAACATGATTATTGCTTAATTGCTGAATATCTATCACTCTACAAGGCTTGAATATTGTCCACAACTTTTTATATAATTTCTTTATACATATTTCAGCAACAAAATCCCCTTATTCTCATCTATTCTATGTGAGACAACCCCAAACCTTACATTGCTGGTTGGTGACTTGTCCTAACACTTCCATCCTTGTCATGGTCAGTGTTTCTTTGCCACTGACACAGCACCTCTGCTTCCTCCCCACACAGTGTCTTGCTCTCTGCCTCCTGAAATCTTGACTCAGGATAAAAGCTTCAGATATGGATTGAGTTTCTACTATGTGTTCACAGATGAAAATTAACAAGTTCAAAACCTCACTGAAGTTAGCTTAGTTCTCATGTGGCAGAGTCTAGGTATGGTAAGATTTCAGAAACTAGAACCACCGCTCACCTGTCCTCAGGGGATGTGTGAACTTGCAGGCCCACTAGTTTCTGTTCTCTTGCTGAAACATCACTTAAATATCTTGCATTCCACAGGATCCAGCCATGGAATCACCACTTCAGTGGTAGTCCCTGAAGCCTGCTCGTTCTTCCTCTCCACTCGGAGGATGGTTTTATGTCTTTCTTGATTATCTAAGTTTTCCCAAGAGTTATTTCCAGTAGCCATTTTAAACATGTCAACTTTTCCGAGGCCTTTTCCATCCCATTGCACCATGATTTTCGTCTATCAACCTCGTGAGCATTTCTCAAGATTGGCTGATTATTTTGACACATGGGGGTCCATGTTCCTCTCCTGCTCTGGCCTTTTTCTTCCCAGCCTCCAAGGGAGCCTTCCAGCATTGTCCCCATGGTCCTGCACTCACTGGATGAAGACTTCTGGATCCAGCAGGTGTAGTATTTACAGGCTCTCTCTGTCAAGGATTTATAAACTGTACACACAGCATTAAAAACAACTGGAGGTACCTGGATGTGTCCCAAAGCAGAGAGCAGACAGAAAAGAATGTGTCACTTAGAATTCCAACTGGAAATAGTGGTGACTTCCTGGGTAGGTTTGTTGCTTTAAACTGCTCTTCATGACTAAAGCTTCAGAAAACCATAGCCCAAGAAATTAAAAGTGTCAAAATAGAAATTTAGTCCTGACGAGAATTGGACCTAAAATCTGACAATGTGCAAATCCCTGTCTGATTACGGGGACCCAGAGGATTGAATGGTAATGTAAGCAAATCCAAGAGCCTATCTTTCAAGGCAGGGCAGTACTAGGTGAGAACTGTGGATGTGATAATCACTGAATGAATGCATCCTCGAAAAGTGATGGTGCAAATGAAGTCTGGCTGGCTTGAGGGCATCAGAGGACAGATGAAGGAAACTGAAAAGCTGGAAATTAGTGGAGGAATTTCTACAATCAAGGAGAATGAGAAACACTAAGCCAAAACACAGGAGTAGAAACACAACCCAGATCTTTACTGATGACTTGGAAAATAATAAATTTGAAAAAGAGGCCTCCAAGAGGCCAGCCCAAAGTGAGAACAGTGTGGTGATCTCAGGAGAACAAAGATTTCAGCTCCTATGTGACATGAAAAATTCATTTCAATTGGGTTTCAAGTGAGGTAAATGGTTACTAAAATAAAAATAAAAAATCATAAAATCAAAATAAAAATATAAAATAGATATATAACTTTACCTCCATTGTATGGCTTAAAAGTAAAAAAGAAGTTTAAAGAACCATGGAAACAAAAATAATCCATAGAAGAAACAAAATTTGATTTATTAGAGTAAAAAAGATGGTCAACAGCAAAGAATAGTAAGCATGCACATATATTACATCTAGCAAAAATTTCAAAGTATTTTTTAAAGAGTACATTTTAAAAGGTATATGTTTTTAAGAGAAAATAAATGCTTAAAGAATTAAAAAAGAATATCCCTAACAAATAAATAAGAAAATTTCAACAGAGAAACAGAACCTATCTAAAGAAAGGAATAGAAATTCAGCTGAAAATGAAGGCTATATAATCCACTAGCTAATCTGGACACAGGAACACTCCGGTGAACTTAAAGATGAATGAAGAGAAAACACACAAGCAAAGAGGGGAAAGCTGTAGAGCCTGAATGTGCTACAAGCAGCACCACCTCTGGAAGGAGAAGGAGCTGAAGAAAGGGAAATACTTGGTGTGGAGATGCTGGAGCTGGTTCTATGCAGCTGCTCATGATAGGTGGGGATGGGTCCCGCTTTGATGCTGTCGGCACTCACCCAACACCAGCTGACTACACTCCAAAGTCTGAGCAAGTACTTCATCATTCAGCAGCTTAGGGAGATGGGAGGTATTTTATGTGTAAAGGTCTGGAGAGAAAAGATAGAGTTTTCTATAAGTATTTCATAGGTGAGTGTTTGTAGTAGATTAGATTACTGCCCTGACCTGCTCCATTTCCCTGTTTCAGTGTAGGACAGTTATACTAAGGAGAGGAGACCGAGGGGTGGATCTATTCTCTTTGTCTCAGCATTAGACTTCCTGTGGGTAAGTACATTTTGGCATAAATGAAGCAAAGTTATGAGCCTGATTTGCCTTTTGTGCATGCTTGCTTTTGTGCTTCTTCCTTGAGAGAGGCACATATACTGCAGAAATGCTCAGTCCCACTTTCAGATCAGAAGGGTCCAGCTAACAGCAAGAGTTACTCAGCTGAGGGCTGATCAGGGAACACACTGACTTCCTATATATGAGTAGACTGTCATCATAAGTGCCTAGTTTTTCTCTTCCAAAAAGATAAAGATTTATTTTTAAATAGAAGCAAAATATTATATCCATTTACAATGTACAGCATATTGCTTTCAAGTCTATGGTGCAAAATGATGTATAGTCAAATTATATGTGTGTTATTTCATACAGTCACCATACTGTGGTGAATATCTGTACATCCATTTTCGATTTTTAAAGAATGCAACATATAGTTACCATGTTGTGCAATAATAGATCTTTTAAGTTTATTATTTCTACCTTGCTGGAATTTTATGGCCTTTGATCAACATCTCTGTGCTCACTCCCCAACCATCCAGCTCTTTGTAATAGTCACTTATTCTCTACTTAAGTGAGACTTTGCATTTAGGTTCCTCTTGGTTTAAGACCTTGGGTACTGAGGGAGGTTTACTCCACATGGGTAGCTGCCTGAT
The DNA here is from genome assembly GCA_004026965.1 of Petromus typicus. Taxonomy (NCBI): domain Eukaryota; kingdom Metazoa; phylum Chordata; class Mammalia; order Rodentia; family Petromuridae; genus Petromus; species Petromus typicus. The sequence continues at coordinate 28,568 of PVIR01012328.1, forward strand.
GGAGCATTTAAAGTGTGTCAGGAGATGTGCTGTGTCAATGCTCTACGCCTATTATCTTGTTTGACATTCTTGAGCATATTCACATCCTGATGAAGAAAGATTCATTCTATTTTAGAGAATTTCAACCATCTATTTTTATACGAGAGAAAAGGGCTTTCAAACATTGCACTTGCCAAAGTCACATGGCTATGAGGGAGGGAAAATAAGACCTAAACTGAGGCAGTCAGCATCAGATATTCTATGTACATAAGAATTTATGTCGAAGGAGTCTTGTCTGTCAGAGATTTCTCTCTGCAGAATGTCAGGATTGCATGCTGAGAAGGGGACCAAAAATAAACTATGCTGAAGAAATACAGAACTTTTCAAAATATGTTACAACACAAAATTTCTTTTTAGTCTTTCACTCTCCTACACACCGCTGACATATACAAAATTCCCCAATACAAATACTTAAAGTAATGAAATCCCAACTCCTGTGCTTGTTTATATTCAGAGCCGAAGTGTGCCAGGATCAACACGGGCCTGCCGCTGCGGGTGGATGGGGTTCCTGGGCTTCAGGATGCCTCCAACTAATTTATTTTCATCACTAGAAGATTGAATGGTGTCTTCCCCCTCACTTCTTTCATCATTCATCACCACTTATAGAAAGTGGAGGAAAAATAAAAACAGTCACTCTGAAAGTTTCAGGCGTATGATGGGTTGGGATGTGTGAAACCTGAACTTCAATTTGCTCCTACTGCTAAGTAACTTCAGGTTGTGAGGCAACCTCCCCATCTCGAGGCTCAAGTGTTCTTTTCAGTGCGAGAGTCAGCACTAGACTTGAAGCCCTATGAATGCATGCTATTACTCATGCTTCCAAAACCTAGTCACGGCAGCTAGGTATGTAGCAACTACCATGTCAGCATGGTGAGACAGAGCGAACTGATGAGTGCCCCAAGAATTTTCAACCTCGGGAACAGAACTGAAGCCCTAAGTAAACCCCAGGAAAAAACTACTTCATTATTCTTTTTGTTAATGAAAACATATTTATCACAAATTAAAACTCATTGTCACATATTTTTAAATGAATAAACTTTTATTAAATGTATTCCAAGCATTTGATACTCTGATGTTTATATGAATGGTATTTTAAAGAATGTATTATTATTATTATTATTTAAATCTTTATTGGTACATTACATATATGCATCATGATTGCACTCCATAATGGGGATTTGTACCAGTATAAGACACAACTTAATTGTCATTTTTTCCCATAGCCCTAACCACCCTACTGCCCCCCCATATACATAAAATTTGTTTCCTTACTACTTTGTTATAATCTCATTATTTTTCCCCCTTCACCCTATTTTACTTTGAGCATTTTCTATTTTGCAATATATAGCATACAATTCTAGGACTCATTTACATCTTTATTTTCTCATACCAGATCATTGTCACATTTTAAAAATCTTTATTTTAACATAACTTGTCTGTACCATTAGAGAGTAGAATATAAATTTTTCAGTAAAAGAAATAATACCTGTGATGAGCTTTTCATCATGATTTATGATGTTTAAATTCCTTAGAACTATAAAAGTCAGAGAGAGCAATGTTGTAACCATATCTCTAGCATGTTTATATTTGCATGTAAGTGTATACTGTGCATGTGTAAGGATATACATGTGTGTGTGAACACGAAAGCACAGAAGGCAAACAGTAACTTGGAAAGAAGCCAACAACAACCCAGGTTCTTGGGATAAATACATAAGTAAAAAGTAACATGACACATTTTCCTTTATTTCTATAACAATGTAGTTATGTAGATATTAAAGATGAGTCTTTTCCAGTAGTGTCTTGTTGTACTCGTGGAGAAACTGGAGAGAATATTCATTGTGTTTAGAAACACATTAATCAAAGCTAGAGTTTTTGTTATATCTGAAACTGTTGTCTCCATGATGTTGTAGTTAAGAGTAAGTTTGCCTGTGATGAATACAGAAAATTAAATGATAATGTCTCTAATAAGATGGAAGTTTATCCTCTCTAATGGATAAGAAAAGAATGGCCGCTGATTTTTTAGCAGTATTGAGGTGTCAGTCAGTTTTATGAGTGCTTCTCCATTAGTTGATACTATAATTGTTCAGGAAATCTTTGGGCTGCTCTTCCTCTCTTAATAGTGTGCTAGCTGTGATACAGATTACCACTCCTAGGTTTCCCAGAGAGTGAGTGGTAAAGCCTGCATGAGGGCTGGAGGAGAGTCAGATGCGAAGGTGAGCTCACTGTGTCTTCCACAGGGCAGCCTTTATCGTCACGATGCAAAGATGTCTCCACGTTTCAAGAGACAGTGTTCAATGAAGGCTGGATGAGCGGATGTTTGCCAGTTCAGTGGCCCCACTTACCTGTGCCTGACACCCCTGAAGACCTGCATGGCTGCCTGAGACCGCAGACAGTACTGACCCATTTACATTCTGTGTGTGCTCACAGTACGTAGCTAGCTCTGGTAGTTTATAAATAAAGCACAGTAAGAGATCGACAAAAATAGCTAATGCAAGTGAAATAACTAGAAGTGCATATTACTCTTCAAGTTAGGTGAATATGGATTCTCTGTCTCAAAATATCTCATTGCCCTGCACTCTTGTGATGTTGTGACAGACTGAGACAACTACCAAGTGGCTCAGCCGGGAGTGCTGTATGCCTCATGGATACACTGGAGAAAGGAGCATTGCACATCTGGGGAGCACTCAACAGGAGAGCGTGACTGTCACACTTTGCAGCGCAGCAAGGCATTCTGCCTTTCTTCAGTGGCTCACTTCTGAAACTTCTTGTTTATTATTTTTGAACCACAGTTGACTGCAAGTTACTGCAGTGGTGGCACATAAAGAAGTAACAGATATGGAGCAGATGAAGAGAGAAGATCCTGCTGTAATTTTATTATTTTAAATCCACTTATGTTTCCACAGAGCTTTCATTTTTAGTTGAGTTTATTGGTATGTTTTAAGTATATATTATTTTCATGGTCAGCATTTAACATTTGCACATAGCTTGTACCTGACATAGCTTGATTCTTATTTATTTGTATGTCTCTTTCCCATGTCACAGCAGGTGTGTTGGAAATGTAACCCTGTCCAAAGGCCTGTGCTCAAGGCATATCTGTCTCTGTGGCATGGAAGAAACTGATATAAAGTCTTAGCTGAAAACCTAGAGTTCTTGCTCACACAGTCTTTCTTTATCATCTCTATGTCTCTTCAGAAATACTTCAGTATGACTCAGATGGTTTTTAAGCTGTCTGCTTTGAAAAATATTTTCCTTCTTTTGCCCTAAACAAGACATTTGTTTCATAAACCTTAAAATACTAATTATTAAAACTATGCTGATTCATCTAAATTGGAAAACTGTGCTGGAAAATCTGAACTGGTAGATAAACCTTGCTGAGAACAAGAACCCAAAATGTCATGAGTGGTCACCCACTATCTCTATGTAAACTATAAGAAAATAATAGAATCAACTACGGGTTACTATGAGATGGACAAGATTTAAAATGATTCATTTAATAGTGTTTGTATTTTCAGGGGGAATTCTGGTGGTTTGTATTTCATTTCCAAATGGCCAACAGTTTTCAATAAATACATTTAGTGCACATCCTCAGCAAACCTCTGAACAGCCTGTAAATTTTTAGGAGATTTTAAATTTAATACAAAATGAAATAAATTCTTGTCTACTTACCTTACCTGTATCTGTTTCAACTTTCACACTGGGGTAGCAATCAAGTATAATTTTCATTAATAAATGCACTATATAAGATATTCTGGAAAATGCCTAGTACCATTACATATAACAGTAACATAGTTTTCTCATGAATATCATCATGATAAGTAACTTACTAACCCAAATTTCCCCTTCAATTGTATTAATTTCTAGAAAGGATTAAAAATAAAATCAGATAGATTTTGCATAGGGAAATACATGTGACCAAAGTGGATTTAAAGAAAATTAAAAATGAAGAAACAAAATTTTATTTCACTTAAATTTAAAAAGAGAGGTTGCCAATATTAGAGTTAGATAAATTAGCATTCAATTTTTACATAAAAAGCGTCATTAACTGTAACCAAGGATATCAACTATGATGTTTTGAGATCAATAAATACAAATTCAGTAGCAAAAAATCTAATTTTATACTTTAAATTATTGTAGATATGTGAGAAGAAATGCACAGAAATAGTATAGTAAAGATTATGTCACTGTGATTTCTATTCTATTCTATCAACTTCTTTTTATATGTTTGTCTTTTTTTCACTCAAAGTCATATTGAAAGCATTTCTAGTTCTACAAAAAGATCCATATCATATAAAACAAGAATTAATCCTTTTCCAAGCTTCTTAGAACATAAAATATTTAAGATCATATTAAAACCTTGGTTAGGCCCCTAAGCTAGTGAATGCTGGGGGAACTTCCATTCCAAACCTTTATCAACACATCTTTAAATATTTACCAAAAACAACAACAACAAAAAACTTTGAAGGGAAATTTGGAGCCACCAAATTGTTTTAAAGAAATGTACCTTTAATAAATACATGTCAACATGAGAGGCAATTATTAAGACTTATTCTATGTATGGAATGAGATGAAATCTTACTGGAAATGTAAGTGGAAGAATAAACCAAATCCAAGGGTTTATTGGCCATTTCTTCATGTTACAAAAGTGGAAATCATGGATACAAAACCTTAGGCTTTACTTTCCCTATTTTCTCTCTAACAGTTTTAATGAGGTAGAACTTTGCATTTTACAAATTCACTCAGAAAAGCAGGTCTCGATGGCAGTTCTCTGAATTATGATCATGGGGCTGGGGATTTAGCTCAGTGGTTTCAGCACCTGCCTTGCAAATGCAAGGTTCCAGGTTTGATCCCCGGTAACCACATACCACAATGACAGGTGTGGTGATTCACACCCACCAGTAAACAGTACCACATATCATAGTGCCAAGCATGGTGGCTCACACCTGTAATCCCAGCACTCAGGAGGCAGAGGCAGGAAGATTGCTGAGTTCGAGACTGAGTTCAGGATCAGTCTGAATACAAAAAGCGACACCCTGTCTTAAAAATAAGTAAGTAAGTAAGTAAGTAAGTAAGTAAATACATACATACATACATACTTATATACATACATACATACATATCATGATTCCAGGATACCATGATTTTCCAGAGGAGGGAACTGAAAAGTTGCATGATCACCAGCAGCACCTGTGTAATGGCACATAATCTGGAGCCTCAGTCACCTGCCCTTTGAATACAAATCCTAATTCTTACAGAGGATAAACTTGCTGGAATCATGCAGAATCCAGGGAACCCTGGAAATGTATTCCTACAGTACTACTGCTTGCAAGGACTACTTTTGGTTCTGGGCAGTAGAAGATCTTTTCTCTTAGGCCTCAATGAAGAGCCTTTGATACATTCCTCACTGCAAACTTCCAGGATATTTACCCATGGTATTTTCTTCCTCTCATTGGATATTTGCTTGCTCTGTTATTGTAGAATAATTAGCACCACATTAATAATAGTATAGTCCTGCCATTATTTTAATAGGAAAATTATATTATTGGAAGTACAACTTCATGCCTTTTTCTCTTTTCAGAAAGCCTGCATTAGATTAATTGTGATAAAGAATCATCCAACCTGTTTCATACAAAATGTATATTTTTCCTACACCACATAAAGAGATTAAACTAAATCCATGAAATCTATAAAGACTGCACTATCTTTTGTGTCAGCACGAGAAAGATATGATCACAGAACTAAACAGACTTTGACTGTAATCTGAGCTTTACCAATTTATTTAGTCTTTACAGCTCAACCAGTTTGTTTTCTTTTTAATTTTTCTTGTGGATTTGTGAAGATTAAAGGCAGCAGACATGATGTGCTTTAAATGGTCCCCACTCTATGAAATGTATCAAGTAAATGTTCATTATTGTGATTATCTAGAAAATCATGCTGTTTACCAATTATCAACAGCTTTCTGAGGATATGAAGGTATAAAGTAATCATCTTTGTTTCTCATTCTGAACAAAGTGTGGCTATACTCTCACACACAGAACTCAGTAACAGAAGCATTATTGCTTCATAATGAAACATAACTAAAATTTTTGAACTTTCTATATTTTCTCCTACTTACACTTTCGACAGACATCCAGGAGCTGTCCGGAGGGACTGGTGACACTCAGCTGAGGTTAGGAATAGAAGCCTCGGCCCTCCCTCCAGGAGGGAGGAAGAGTAGAACCCTCAGTCCTGACCTTCACACCTGCCAGATAACCGTAGTTTCTGTTAGGTATAGAGGTAAAAGAAGAAAGAGAATAGCACAAAATTCTGCAAATTTCATGGAATAGGGTGGAAACTTGGCAGCCTTTTGTATTTCATGTTTTGATATAGAAATAGAATAAGAGGAAAATCTGCATCTGTTGGGGTGTTTTGTGTAGCATGTAATAGACATCTAAACTCAAATGGGCTTCTCTATTACTGTGGACACCCAGGTACAAATGAAAGAAATCAGAGACTAGGTGAAGCTTGAGCTTTGTGTTTCCAATACCATTGGCTCCTCTCTGGTGCAGTTCCCTCAATAGTAGATTGTGCTGCCAGTAAGACTTGAATGTTAGGCTCTGAGGAATTTAATAGATTGGTTTCCTCTTCACCAGTGGAAGAATGTTGTTGAGGATGAATGACAATGTGCTTTTTACTGTAATCATTTTAAAAAATTTAAATATTCACCACAGTATCTGATCACTCTTCATAGATGGTTACATAAGACATCTACCTAATGTGTGATTGATCAAAGAGAAGGCAGTATCCGGGATCTCAAGAACTGCTATGTTTTAGTGATTCTCAGTTCTTCCCACACCCTATGAAGAACTTCTGGATACACTTATCTTTCCAATAACAAATTCCAGTGAAGTAACATAACAAGTCACCAACATTTCCACTCATTTCCTGCAGTGATATTTTACCAATAAAACCAGTCACTGGATATTAACTTTTTGAAAGCATAATAAAGCTGTTTCCCATTTGATTGAATAATTTTTGTTTATGCAGAAATAATTGTTGCTTCCTATTAAGTGTTAGTATAATATGTTAATAATATTAAAAATAAAATATTATGAAGAGCTAGGTACACCATATGGTAAAATTCAATTTAGATATATTGATATTTTAATGGCTTTTTCCATACAAATGCCAAAAGGCTAAATTTCAATGGAAACTAGGGGTTCTTTGTTAAGTTTAAATGGCCAGCGTGTGGAATTCTTTCACAAGTGAACTTTCTACTTTTAAGCAGGCTCCAAGCTTAGGCATACGGGAAAGTGGTGCTGCTCTCCAGTTCTGCGGTGCTTTTTCTGCTCTGTTCCAGGAAATGTAGCTTTTCTCTTCTAGAAGAGGAGCAGGGATAGATGATGACTAGAATTATGTCTATATGGAAGTCCCGGGGATCAGTGAACAGCTGTGACGTCACTTGGCCAACACAGCCAACCGTGAGAATATCCTGCCCATGAGCAGCACTTTCCTTTGCACTCACTTTTACTTCACAGCACACGTGTCCCTTCTCTGTGTCTCTGTTTTGCTGAGTGGTTATCACATTGTGTTCCTTTTTCCCCCCATAGGTCTATTTTCTCTAGGAGACTGAGTGGCACATGGTAATTTAGGAAAATACAACTTTTGGAAAAGATAGTTTCTACATGAAAATTTTGTCATTACATGCTTTCATTAGAAAGTTAATGGTTCCTGCATAAAACACCACAGGATATAACTTTCTGTTATTCATGTAATAATAGTTATATTTATATTAATAGCAACTATTATTGCTGAGAACTTTATATATGGTGGGTCCTGGCTAAGTACTTATACAAACTTTATTTAAGCATTACAATAACCTTGTGAAGACAGTACTGTGATTATCACTACCATCATGCTCGTCCCAGATGAGAAAGCTATGATATGAAGAACTATAAATTACACAAAATTGCATAGCTATGACCTGGTGGGTTGAGATTTGAACTCAGGATTGTCTGTTTCTTGCATTTATGCCTTTAACTCCTTCACCATGCCAACCCAGGGGTGGGAGTGCCCACTCTCCTGGGAATAAAGAGATTGGTGCACATTTGCTCGCAGCATGATTAGCATCTCAATAACTCCCCTAACAACTCTGACAGGCAGGCATGGTCATGTGGAGGATGTGATTGATCATGACAGGAAAAAAGTACCTGGTCCCCAAACACATGTTAGTAAGGAAAATCATTAAATGCCCTTGTCCAGCTCTGAGCTTTAGCTAAGACTCCAAAACTGAAAACCATCTGTGCAACATTTGCAAAGACATGATCTCAGAGTAGTCTTTTGTTGGCCCATTTCTTGCTAATAACATGTATAAGAAAGGTGGGGAGTTTTCTGGAAGAAAGTTTGGTAATGGAAGCTTCCAGAGAGAACACCACTGTAGAAGTGTGAGCTTTTTTATTCCCTTTCCAGAGTTAAAGGAAAGGGATGTCCCTTCACTGCAAGCAAGTCTCCAATGTAAATTGATTGACAGAAGCTTCAGAAGCCATTGAGAGAACTTGTGTCCTGAATGACTGAGAGAATATTACCTTAGTTAGGCCAAACACATAATAAAATTGCATAGGAAAGGGAGGAAAGACTGGCAGCTTAGCAAAGACAGAAGACTCCATGGCAAAGGCCTTAATATACAAATTTTGCGTGATTCCCGATATATGTCTTTCCTTTGGGGAGAATAACTGGCAGATTCATCTTCTTACAGGTGATTTGATTTACTTCTCTTGTAAGATATCATAATGTTTGTTTATGGCAGGTGATCTGGATAATCTGAGGACAATCTCAAGATAATCTGGAGACTTCTAAAAACTGAAAAATGATCTAGACTTGCCAGTACATGCTGGTCAGATCAGGAACATAAAACCAAAAACAATATTTCTTAAAACTGTCTAACTGGGCCGGGGAGTTAGCTCAGTGGTTCCGGCGCCTGTCTTGCAAGTGCAAGGGCCCGGGTTCGATTCCCCGGTAACCACATAACAATACTGGGTGTGGAGACTCACACCCAGCAGCAACCAGTACCACATACCATAGTGCCGGGCATGGTGGCTCACGCCTGTAATCCCAGCACTCGGGAGGCAGAGGCAGGAGGATTGTGATGTGAGTATGAGGTTGAGCTCAGGGCCAGCCTGAACCACAAAGCAAGACCCTGTCTCAAAAAACCTAAAAAAAAAAAAAAAAAAAACCAAAAAAACCCCACAAAACTATCTAACTGTCCCTGAATCCTTCCAACTTGTGGACCTTCCTTCAGATGGGCCTCACATTTGGGCCATTAGTAGACATCACAAAAATAATAGAAATAGTTCACACATCCGCTGGCCATTGTCAGACTTGTACAGCTGTGTGCTTCGTGTACCCTGTGACACCCTGAGCACCATGTGCTCAGTTAGTGCCCAGGATGTCTGGAACCAAGAGGAAAAGCAGGAGTGATGTGGAGGGTACTTCTAGGGAATATCCTCTCTGAGTGTGTATGTAATATATGGAAAAGCTTGTATATTTATGTAAATATGAATGTTAAGATGCAGACATACTTCTGGCTTTCTTCCCTCACTCCTTTATCTATTTTTGTTTTTGGAGACAGAGTCTCACTTTTTGTAGTTCAGGCTGCTCTGAGCTCAGCCTTGAACTCACAGCAATCCTCCTGCCTTTGCCTCCCTAGTGCTGGGATTACAGGAGTGAGCCACCACGCCCAGCACTGTGGTATGTGGTGCTGATTGCTGATGGGCGTGAGCCTCCACATTTGGCATTGTTGTACGTGGTTTCCAGGGATAGAACCTGGGGCTTTGCACTTATAAGGCACGTGCTGGAACCACTGAGCTAAATCCCTGGCCCCCTCATTCCTTTCTTTTGTGAGGCTGGTGATAAAGAACATGATACAAAGAAAAACAGTGGAGGCCTTAGAGCAAGACAGACCCTGAGTGAATCTCAAGTTCTCCCACTGAGGTTTTATGTGCAGCAAGACAAGGATAGGTTTGCCTCACCTGTTATCCTGGAAAGTGATGGGACAACGTGGTGAGAGTGTATCACAGTGGGTAATGAGCAAGGAGAATCCCACAGATACTGCATATTTCCTTCTCTCTTTTCCTATGCATTTATTTTGTTCAAGGAATATTTTTTTTAGTCAGTTTAAAGAATTTCTAAAAGTTTTCATTTGTGGAAAAGATACCATAAGTCAATTTACATAGACTGAAAAAAAAAAAAAAAGAAAAACAAACCCAAGGTAAGTGGAGGAGAGAACCCTTGTGTTCTATTGTTCTCCGTCAATTACGGCAACACGGGTTTTACTTGCTTTGACCGACACAGCACTCATCTTGCTCCCTTTCAACAAAGCTGCTGAGAAGTCTTCAAATAGTATCCAGGACCAGAATGTTTATCAGAGAGCTTAGGTGGGGGCTGAGAAAATAAACAGGGTGAATATGTTTGGCATTAGGGTGGAAGGCGCCATCCCTCCGTTTCGACTTGTGGAGTCCCTGCTGACACCTCGCTGTCTTGGGATCGTAGGAGGCTCAGCCTAGGCCTGAGTGGAAGGGGAAAGTGTGGGGTGTTTGTACAGCTGAAAACAAGATGAAAAACCCCAGGCCCCTCTCACACCCCATTAGACCCTGAAGTCCACGGAGTGTTGCACTCAACACATAAACACTCTGCTCAGGGAAGCCGTGGTCAGGGTGTGAGAGGGAGGGACGGGCTCTGAGGAACAATGGCATCTCTGTGAGGGTCCAGGAATCCCCTCCTGTAGCCCCTGGGCTTTGGAAAGCCAGATCCTTGCTCTGCCTTGTGCATTTTAGTAAACTTCACGGCCTTCTGGGATTGATAATGGGGCAGCAGGTGAGGAGATTGCCAACCAAGAAAGAACCTTCTAGGGAAAGGTTCCAGTGGTCCTGTTCACTTGTCCAGTTTACTGTGTGGGCAGTTGATGAAGTTCTCTGGCCTTCACAAAGCCCAGTGCCTATGGTCACATTGTATTCTCCAATCACACATACTTTCTGTAGGGAGCACTCTGAGTCATCTTTCTAGACTCATCTAAATTTCCACGTCCCCTCCTCAAAGAAGTCTTTTCATTTCTTGGTTTACACTGAGTTACCTCACCTTCCAATGTGATTTCATCCCATGTCTAGAACTGACTTTTGCAAAACTACTTTTCACAATGAATTATGATTTGCATGCCTACATTTTGCCTCAGATTCTCAGCAGATAATCATGTGTTTGGAGAAGCTGCTGTGATTCAGACTGAGGGTCATTCCATCCCTCATTTTCTGCCTTTGTTGTTCTACTTATGCACATATTTCTTGTTATTGTTGCTGATGAAGGCATGTCCCTTGAAAGAATATGTCCATATCCATACCCCAGATATTCTACTAACATAGCTTTCCTTGGAACCAGGGTCCTTGCAAATGTATCCAAATAAAACGAGTTGTTTCTAGATTATAGTGAACCTAATGTCAAACATGGGTACTGAAGTTTGGAACTTGAATATCTTCCAAATATTCAAGATTCTAAAGTTATGATCCATGGAGTGGTGCGAATGAGAAGTGATGGGATCTTTAAGACATGGAGGGTAGGAAGAAATGTGCAGGTCATTGTGGGCATGCACTTGAAGGGGGTCAAAGGAACCCTGGGTACTTCATCATTTTCTTTTAGGCTCGGTGGTCATAGGGTGAGTCATGTTTTCTGCTGAAGTCTATTGCCATGATGTGCCAAACAGTGGGCCCAAGTAGTCAGACAAGAGCCTTGGCCTCTGAAACTGTGAGCTCCAAACCAACCTTTTCTCTTCCTAGTTATCTTAGGCATTTGCTGTGGTGATAGAAACCTGACCAGCAGAACTGTTGTCTGTGGAGGGCAAGTTAGAGAAGCAGAGACCTGTGCGAAGGAAGACAGTCTTGTGAAGGTGGGTACGGAAGTGAGTGACAGTGCCACAAGCCAAGGGGTGCTTCTGATGCCAACTGCCCCCAGGAGAAGAAAAAGGCTGAGGTTGGATTATTCCTAGAGCCTTCAGAAAGAATATGGCCTGCTGATACTTCTTTTTATGTCTAGCCTCTGTAATCATGAAAGAATAATTGTATATTGTTTAAGCAGCAGTTTATGGAAATCATTAGAGACTAGTATAAAAGTGATTCTCTTTACATTTCACAAGAATAAATGGGCCTTTCAGTCCTTTTTATCTTCTATGGGTTGTAGAGTCAAAGTCTGACTTAACATTTCCCTCGTTCCTTGTACCTTCCTCAGAGCCAATGTGATTGTGTGCATCTCTCAAAGTCAGTGCAGTAGCAACAGCATAGCACCACTCTGTGCACCTGTCCAGACCAAGGAACCCCGCTCTTCCTTCGCAGCTAATTTCCTGAGGATTAGAGTTTGACCTTGCTGTCTCTTGTCCTCAAATCTTGTGCTCATCTGTCTGCCTAAGAAAATCAACTTGTCTCCATTTTTAAACTGAAGTCATTCTGAGAAGTGAATTTTGAAACTCCCAGGTCTTTTTTTAAAAACTTTTTTTTAGTACTTTAGGGGCTGGGATTTAGCTCAGTGGTTCTGTTGCCTGTCTTGCAAGTGCAAGGGCCCAAGTTTGATCCTCAGTAACCATGAACAACAATGCCAGGTATGGAGACTCACGCCCATCAGCAATCAGTACCACATTCCACAGTGCCAGGTATGGTGGCTCACGCCTATAATCCAAGAACTTGGGAGGCAGAGGCAGGAAGATTTCTAAGTTCAAGACTGAGCTCAGGGCCAGCCTAAACTACAAAGGTGAGACACTGTCTTGGAGAAACTAAAAACAAAAACAACTTTATCTCTCTGGGTAGCATCTCTCTTCCTCCTTGTGTTCTGTGACTCCATTTTTGCTCTCTTTCATCTTGGTTCGATTCTTCTTAGGAGATGTATCTACTCTTCACAACCATTATTTTGCCAGAGAGAAGAGAATTTTGACCTCTGCTTCTTCATTTTGTACTTCATCTATATTCCTAGTTCAATCTCACCATATTCAGTGTTTCTTATGTCCATGTATTTGTGGATGAAATTCTAGCCTGAACTTCTGACCCAATCTTTTTTCAACTCTGGTGTGTAGACCAGCAAATTAGTGAGCACTCATTTATCCAGACAATTGAAGCTCAAGATGGTCATGCTTGGATTGACTGTCTTTATACAGATCATTTTCCTTATTAACATCCCAATACAGAGTAATGACATGATACACTCAGTAATCTGTGCCATAAGTGTGTGTGCTGTCCTAGACCATCTGTTCCATCATCCCTGCACCCCTAAGCCCTCCACGAACCCCACATCTTCAATGCAACCTGCGTGTCCTTTCTACCTCCTTATGCTGACCTAACATCATGCCTCTATCAGTGCTCTTAAATGGCTGTACCAACTCCCCAAATGGCCTGTCTGCAGCTCCTCCTTGCCCATCTAAATTCACCCCACCTGCTAGATTCAAAATGAACTTTATAAAATGTAAATCAGATAATGGAATCTTCCTGTATAATACATTTCAGAGTCTCACTTTAACCAGTTAGAAATTAGAGACTATGGGCTGTTCTTGTTTATCTCTTCAGTCTCTTCTCTACCAGCTCTTTCATCTCTTCCCAGCCTTGTACATTAGGGTCAGAAACATCTGCTACTTCCAGTTCCCAGATAGATTTCCTCTCTTGCTATGCTTTTGTTTGTTCTAACTTCTTGGTCAAGCATGCCTTTTATCTATTGTCTACCTGTGAAATCTGACATCTCCTCAGACAAATACTCATTCCATTATGAAATTTTTTCTGCATGCCCTACACTCACATAGGGTTATCTGTATTTGTCCTCGAGAGGTCCCATAACTGGTTGGATCATAGCACCAAGTATAGAGTTTTGTTTATGTGCCCCATTTTCCAGTGACACTGTGCAAACCTTTAGAGCAGGGCTGTGACTTTCTCCATTAGGCTGCTATTGTTCATGGTGGGGTTATACACAGTGAACTCATATATAGTTGGGTGAATAAAGTGAAGTATGAGTGAAAGAATTTACTAAAAGAGCTAGAAATTTTCATTCTCCCCTTCTTAGGGTTTATTTATTTATTATTTTACCCTATTTTTTTGCCAATACTGCGGATGAAATTCAGGCCTTTGTACCTCCAAGGTAAGCATGGTATCGCTTTAACTAAATCCCTGGATCCTTAGGGTTTATTTCTATTTTGATTTTTAAAATTTCAAATCTTTATTGTTACATTATGAATACATGTCATCATTGCATTTAACATTGAAAGTTTGTATCAGAATATGACATGACTTGACTCTCATTTTTTACTCTTTTCCCCCTCCCTGCAACCCCCACCCCCATATACATAATCTGTTTCCTTTCTTCTTTATTATTATCACATTCATTTTCCTCAATTATTTACCCCTATACTCTCTTCCCTTTTAAATATTTTCTATTTTACAATATCGACTATACAGACTACAACTCATTTACAACTTTATTTTCTCATACCAGAGAAAAGATACAATATTTACACATCTGTGACCTATTGATTTCTCTTATGAGGTTGTTCTGAAGGTACATCCATTTGAGTATGAATGACTCAATCTTATTTTTTATGGCACAGTAATACTCCATTCTATAAAAGAACCACATCTTCGTTATCCATTCTCCAGTTGGTGGACATTTTGGTTGTTTCCAGGATTTAGCAATGACAAATTGGGCTGCTATAAACATAGGTACACATATGTCACTGTGATATTAATCTTTTAATTCTTTTTTGTATATACCTAGCAGAGCAATGGCTAGGTCAAATGGGACCTCCAATCCTAGCTTTTTGAAGAATCTCCACACTGATTTCCACAGAGGTTGTACACATCTACATTCTCACCAAGAGTGGAGAAGGGTTCCTTCTTCTCCCCAGCCTCACCAACATTTGCTGCTGGCTAATTCTGAAATGGCAGCCATTCTTTGTGGAGTGAGATGAAATCTCAGTGTTGTTTTCATCTGTATCTCTCAAATGACCAATGATGTTGAGCATTTCTTCATATACTTCTTAGCTGCTCTTACTTCTTTGTCTGAAAAGTATCTGTTCATTTCACATGCCCATTTTTGTACTGAGTCTTTAAATTTGGGTGAGCTGATTTTTTTAAGCTTTATATATTCTAGATAGTAGCCCTTTGTCTGAAGAACAGCTCATAAAGATTCTTTCCTATTGAGATTGTAACAAAAAAGTAAGGAAACAAATTTTATGTATATGGGGGAGTGGTAGGGTGGTTAGAGCTATGGGTAAAATGAGAATTAAGTTGTGTCTTATACTGGTACAAATCCCTATTATGGAGTGCAATCATGATGTGTATATTTAATGTACCAATAAAGATTTAAAAAAAAGATTTTTTCCCATATTGTTGGTTGTCTTTTCTCTCTGTTGGTGGTTTCCTTTGCTGTGCAGAAGCTTTCTATAAGAATGAGGTCGCGTTTGTTGATTTCTTCTGCCAATTCCTGTATTATGGAGGTTTTGTTCAAGAAGTCTTTCCCTAAGCCAATGTTTTCAAGAGTTTTACCTAACCTGTTTTGCAGAAGGTTTAGAGTGTTTGTTTTAATATTTAGGTCTCTTATCCACTTTGATTTTAGCTTGGTATACAGTGAAAAAGACAGGTTTAGCTTAGGGTTTATTTTTGGATAACACTAAATTATGTGTATCAAACATGCCTTATGAGCTGAATAATTATATATTGATAAGCAGTAGATGATTTTTGCATTAACCTTTTTCTATCAATTTTGTGTTAGTATATTTTTGTAGTATGAGGGAATTGGTAAGTGCCCACACTGTGTCTTACTCCTTCTACTATCTCTTTTCTCCCCCTTTTCTTCTGTATCCCCTGCCCTAGATCCCATTCCCATATGTTCAATAAAACAACCCTGCTTCATTGATTCTTTGTATTGTGATTTAGTCTCAATTTCAGTTCTGATTTTCATAATTTTTTCTCTTCTTTTAGTCTCAGATTTGAATTTTATTTTTTTGTCTTTCTCCAACCTTGAAATGCATTGTGAGGTCATTTGGGGTCACATT
>PVIR01012329.1:0-44922 GCA_004026965.1 Petromus typicus
AGGACGTCTGCAGAAACTCTTAGGTATCTGTCAGTCATAGCACTGGTTCTTGAAATTATCATTTGCATGTAAAAGAGAACAAAGTTAACTGGAGGAGCAAAAGAAAAATGCAGCATGATCTCACCTCAGTTATTTAGGTTATCCTGCCTAATTATATTCCTTACTGTACACATCTGTTAATAGAATAACCTCAAGTTTAGCATCTTATGACTGTTTTCTACTCATTATAGATCTGGATTTTAGACTATCCAACAGTAGACATAGTCTTAAACTTTGTTATATAATTTTTGCAGCATAAACTGATAACCATCCTAGCAGTCACCTGAGATAACTCATTTACTAAAGTAAAAACTATAATTTTCAATAATAAGGTATATCTATAGTGAAATAAATTATCTGTTGCTTTTTTTTAAACCATTATATGGTGTTGGACTAACACATTTGTGTTACCTAATTATCAACTAGGAATTATAAAGTTGGTTCTATTTATTCCAGGTAGGAAATCGGAGTGAAAGAGTAACTTCCCTTGGATAAATGTAATATAAAATCATCTAATTAAAGTTCCCAACTTCTAACTTCCAAATATGAGCCACTTGTCATGATAAACAGTGCTGATCTTCAACAGTTTCTATCAAGCAGGATTGTAGTCACTCAACCTGATGCTGAAAATAACAGTAATGGTGCAGCCCTAAGTTGCTTATTTTCTTGCAAAATAATAAACATTGACATTAGCTTAAGTCTGATGCATTTTATTCCTCAAATTAAAATTTCTGAAAAAGACAGTAATACAGCATGGAGGAGGATAAGTGGAGGAAAATGTAGGCACCCAAATAGAATCAGCATCCACTCTGTCATGATCAGAAGAGTCGTTTCTGTCTTATTTATTATTGCTCAGCCAGGAATACTCAGGGGCAGGATGAAATTCAGTGACTCCTCTTTATCTCCCCAGAAAAGAAAGCAGGTCACTGGGGTGATGAACCTCAGAGTAGAACTGGAACACGAAATAAGCCAGTTAGACAGTGCAGGAACTTCTAAGCAACATTGTCAATGCACCCCAGAATTGCCCGCAGCACAAAAAAACAGGTTCTGATCCATCTATTCTGTCTGCATTGCTCAAGGGTGGCTTGCAAGAGTCATCCTCCCTGAACATGCACATGCATACACACGTACACACACACACACACACACACACACACACACACACACACACATGCATTCATTTCTGGGTGCCATGTGTACATGCTAGGGAGGGGTCCAAGTGTTGATGAAGAAGACATCGGCAGCACACAGTAAGGTCTTGAGGCCAGTTGCTCTCAGCTTGTCAAAGTCTGTGTGGGGCTAGTCGCATCTGCATGGGCTGGAGAAAGAAGTGGGCTGAGAATGGTAGAAAAAGTACCTAAAATGAATCCAAAATGTCATCCACCTCATAGCATGATGCTACTACTCAAGACCTCCTCATCACTGTTTTCCATTGACATCTTTTACTTTTTTTATCTTGTTTTTAATTGGCAAGTATCTATTCATGGAGGAAAATGTGAAATTACAATATACATGTGCATTGTTAAAAAATTAAAACAGGCTAATTAACATGGACATCACTTCACATTCTCATCATGTCTTTGTGGAGAGAACATTTGAAATACTCAACTCGTACATACACACCCATGTTTGTAGTGGTGCAGTTCATGATAGCGAAGCTCTGGGAACAGCTGAGATGCCAGGGTGTAGACGGATCATGCTTTTATACTCAACTGAACCAGTGATTAACCACCCTCAGGTCTCTTTATCCCAATTATTGGGCCCACTCTCCAAGCAATATTCTGTACAGAAAAAATAAAGCCATAGCTGTTTCTGAATTGATGAATGAAATATATATTCTACTGTGTGTCCGTTATTTCCTTTCATAAATTGAATTGTGCAGTGACATGGTATAAGATGAGTGCAGAGCAAGTACCACTTCACATCCAGTTGCTGCTTACCTTTTCTAGTGTCCATAGGTACTTTGTCTATTGTGTTCATATTGACCAGACTGGCATATGACACAGAGTCTGAAATGAAAGTGATAAGGGTAAAATAGCCAGCAGTTCCTTATGACTGCCAATCCTATGGATGCTCTTACTTTTGAAATGGGGCCTCCAGCATCTAGGACTTTGGCCATCTAATCAACTCTGTAATATATAGTACATAGATTAAGAAGTAAGAAGAAGAGGGTCATGGAGCCCTCTTCTACCCGGTTCAGGTACCCAGTACCAGTAGAGCACTTGGTGCTCTACTCCCTTCACCAAGCAGCCCAAGCACCCAGTTTGAACAAGGTATTGTGCTAGGAGCTGTGTGAAATATGAGCATGATCAAGAAGATAGTCTGTCTCTTCAAAATGTGTATCATACATATTTGGTTCTTACACTTATTTCCCAAGTGTCTTTTGGAGGATATGGTGAAAACTATGGAAACTTCTTTCCCATATGCACACATGACCTTCTGCATAATAATTAGCTCATAATTTGAGGGTCTCTTCTCTCCTCTAAAGTCCAAGCATGAAATAATCTTAAAAACTGAAGGAAAAACTGCATATTAATTACTGTGAAAAATAAAGACTGCTATGTTGCAATAGATATGTGAAGGTCACTGGGAGGGACAAATGGGGGAGAACAGTTTACCTTCAGGCACAGGATGGTTTCCTAGGGGCATAGCACATATATGCTACCTTGAAGGATGGTAAGTCAAAGGCTTTTCCTAGCAGAAGCAAACTCACTATAGCGTAGTAGAAAACCAAAAACAGATCCTGAAGCCAAGAAATCAAGTATACTATGGAATAGGACTCTTGGAGGAAGCTAGGCCGTGACAGCAAACCTTTTAGAGCTTTTCCTGATGACAGAGAGCCCGCCGCAACGCATGTGCTATGGCTTCACCATCACTGAGCTACTGAGCTAGAGTGATGAAAATGAGACGAAGATCAGTACACTGAAGCCGCGGCGCTGATTTTCATTCTTAGCATTGTCAATGTTACTCGAGAGGCGGTGGAAATAGCCTTGTCAGAGCTGAACCTCATAATATTCATAGGATAAAGAAAAAGAAATGGATAGTGGAGATAAATAGGTGTCTTGCTTCCAAATAGAAAGCAGTAAGTGTCCATACTAAGATACTAGAATAGGGGAAAGGGAATACTATAGTTTTCTAAAGTCTTGTACAAAGTTATCCAGGGAAGTCTAAAAGCCCTCTGCCATGAGAAATGTAAGATATGTTACCAGATCCTTTTATTTCTAAAGTTATTAAATACATTTAGTTCAAAATTAAATATTGGCAAGGAAAAATTAACTATTATTCAGATCTTTCTTTTCATTTGTCTTCTCTTATTATTTTTACAATCTTTAGTGTACAATCTTTAGTGTGATCCTTTGAAAATAGTAAGTTTAATAAATACTTGTTTAAATTGAATTTATTGAAAAAAAAAATTTTTTTTTTGAGTCAAGGTCTCATTTTGTAGTTCAGGCTGGCCCTGAGCTCAGCCTCAAACTCACAGCAATCCTCCTGCCTCTGCCTCCTGAGTTCTGAGATTACAGGCGTAAGTCACCATGCCCGGCACTGTGGTATGTGGTTCTGATTGCTGTTGGGTTTGAATCTCCACGCCCAGGTTTGTATGTGGTTATCGGGAATCAAACATGGGCCCTCGCACTTGCAAGGCAGGCATCAAAAACACTGAGCTAAATCCCTGGCCCGAAATTATTTAAATTTAATTTATAGCATGACAGCTATTGAGCCAACAATTATTGTACCTCATGGTTAATAATAATGCTGGTCTACAAACACTATTTCAGGAACCTTGAATATTTTTTCCTAATAAGCAGTAGATGTACTGTCAGGCCTTTTGAGGACTGGTGTGATGTTCAATTCAATTTTACACCAAAAATATGATGTAGACTTCTTCCTGAAGCTTGATTACATCACCTTCACTAGGAAATTAAAAGGAAAGAGAAATGTTATCTGTGTAAGATACAATGCTGCTCTTCAAGGATTCTTAGCAATGAGAACTAAGTAGCTGCTTTAATGATGAAAGTGTCCTGAGCAAGCGAGGAACATGTTGAGACTGGAAGCATTAAAAAAATTTGGTCAGCTCCTCAGGTGTTGTTTGTGCCCACAGTTTATAAATGTGACCACAGATGACTACTAATTAAAACTCCAAAACTTGAGCTTTTACTAATGTTTTCTTTCTGAGCCCAGTGCTCAGTTCATGGGAATGATGGCTAAATATCTGCAACATAACGTGATCAAATGAAACTGTATTTGTTGATCCGGAGACACACACTATTGAACTAGTTCTTCCTCCCCAATAGATTTTTAAATGCTGTTTACAGCCTGAGTAAGGATATATAAATAAATAATTTTTGAGAAAATCTTTACCACTGGCTAGTCTGCACCTGACTTTCTTGGTCAATGTTTTCAGGGTTGGAGAGATATCTTTTAATTCAATTCCTGTCTATCAAAAGAGCATCAATTCCTTGCTTTTCCTTCCTCATGTCTAGAGCCATTCTTTGACTCATGCTCCATAACAGTGATCCCCACACTTCACTGTCTGTCAAACTCCCCTAAATGTCCTGCCCACATCCAAGACCTATGGGATCAAATACCGTGATCTGAGATTCAATCACTGTTTTAAAGAGCAGCTCTGATTTTCACCAGCAAGCTGGTCGGGTATAGGTCAAGTCAGTTAGGTCCCATGAATTTCTAAAAATGAAGCTAAGCTTTAAACTTTATGAAATGCAAATTCTCAGTAAATACAAAAACAAATATACATAAATTTTAAAACAGATATTTTTTCATGAAAAATAAGGAAAGTATGACAAAATAGACCTTGGAAACCGTTACTTAGTTATGAACCCTGCTTTCCAAGTCCAACTCAGACTCCCCTGGCCCCAGCGATCCCAAATGTGATCGCACTTTTCTGCTTCACTGCTCTTCCTCTCCCAGCAGACTCCACCCTCCTCGTCTCCAGCTGTGCACTTGTCTCTGTGCCTTTGGAATCATCTAGAGGTCTAGCGCCTCACCTCTCACTCCAAACCTGCCCAAGGTTCAGGTCTCCATTCAGAGCTCCTCTAGCACTCAAAAGCACTGTATTGGAGAGAGACTTTTGGTCACTGAGTCTCCTGCTTATCTTTGGTTAGGTCATCTGAGCATACCTCTTCCCATGGAAGTTGCCATCTCTTTTATAGTCAATCTCTTATCTTAGTTCAATCACCTACATCATCAACTGTAATGCATGCTGGATACTTACATTTGACTGACTGGATTTCATTTCTTTAGAAACTTTTATGGAGTCTCATTTCTTGCACTGTTTTCCAGCTTGTAAACACAAACATATGGCCGTCTTTTTCCATATGCTGCCACCTCTTTGTGTACTAGATGTGTAATAAGTAGTGATATGTTGAAATAATTCTCTTTTTTCTCTCATGAACTGAAGCTCTTTAAATTTCAAGGTTGGTATTTGGCCTAAAATTGACCTAAACTAGCGATCAGTGTGATAACACTCTCTCATGGATTTATAATACTGTTTCATCCGTTAAGAGGAAAACAAATCTGAAGTTATAGAAGAAATCATGTAGTACAGATATCTTTTCATCTGGACAGGTAGACCAAAGAATTGGGAAAATAATGGAGAGATGCATTTTAATGCTTCTCTATTTTCTCTCGAAAAGAACTCTAATGCCAAAAGTCTATGTAGTGCTTCACAGTTTACTGTTTCCCATGCACATTTTCCTTTTTCCTTAGAACACCTGAAATAGAAGAAAGGGGTAATTATTATTTCATCATGTAAATGAAGGTGTGCTTCACTTTCAGTCCACTATCGATAAGCCCATTTTCTCTAGAAAGCAGATAAGTGTATGCATCAAGTATTGATCACCATGTATAGTGAATCATCTTGTTGTATACTTTGACTATATAAGTTTTATTTTTATTAATATTTTAAACAAGTGAAAGAAGATAACTCATTCTTGCGCGTTCACTTTTTGGCTTCCTTTTTGACTTTCCAACTCCAACTCAGGCTCCCCTGGCCTCATCAGCAATCCCAAATGTGTCCGCACAACTTTAGGGACTAGCTTGTCTTCTACATTGTAATAGAGCCCATAGCAGTACCACAACACAGTCAGGACTGAATAAATGCAATGTGAAGGAATCTCTTAAGTCTCTGAAATGGAAACATATGAAAGAAAGCCAGTGGGCTGCTTAGGCTAAGGAGTTAGAGGAAGAATCTGGATTCACTTCCAACACCTTTTAATGACTCCCTCACTTCCTCACATCCCACCTCTGTGTAGCCTGACCTGGGTCTGAAGCCCCCGAGAAGCATTTGTACTTACGGTCCACCTGTCACCTGAAATACTGCATGGAACTTTCCACTGATAGTTGTTACAGGAAGAAGAAAATGCTTTCATACATCTTCATCTTTTAGTTCCAAGGTCATCAAAACTTTGATAACTAAAAGAATTAATCTCCATAATTACCTTTTGTATAGGTTCACAAAAATATTTGAAGAATCTGCTATATGAAAGAGCACAATTTGGCATCTCAAATCCAGCCTGTAAACAAATCAAACCTATTACCCGGTTCTCGTCCTCGGAAAAACACAGTTACCATGACAAACTGAAGTGGAAAATGCTGCACTAACAGTCAGGAAGCTCACACTGAGGGAAGGGAGGATCGGATGGATTTTTCCGGAAGAGCAGCTGTCGCTGGTGGTGGGGTCTTGATGGGACCCAGCAGCAGGACTGTCCCTCCCTACCTCACAGAGGGGCAACCAAATCAGGGAATCTGTGATACCAGTCACCATCACTTTTGCATGGGGCAGTGGTGAAGGTTGGGAGAGCACGTGCATGATTAGGCACGTGTGCATGCACACACACACACACACGCACACACACACTGTTAGTGTCCAGATGATGTATCTATTTCCAGTGACTCACGAATCAATTTTATTCATGCCCAGCATAACTGCAATTTCCTTTTATCCTAAGTAAGGAAGTTACCATAGTGCCATGAGTGGCTTTCCCGTAGGTGGGAACCTGAAACCTCCCGGCATCTGATGTGTGTATATGATTATCTAAACCATGTTAAATATCACAAGTTCACTGAGACTCGTCAGCTTCTTGCAGAGCATCTCACACCGGGTAGGACATACCAGACTCCTGTGCTGCCAAAGGACCAAGGACAACTAGTTCTGAGCAGTGTTTCTAATATTTTATGTGAAGATGTGAACAGGCAGCGTTTGATTCTCTCGGTCTCAGCCTCTCCAGGTGAGGTATTGGGCCAAGAGGAGCGGCACACGCAGGGCCCAGTTCACGCCCTGCAGCCGGGGCCGAACGCAGCCAAGGTCAAGACCACTGCGCTGAAATTACGGAAATAAAAGTGCCATAAGACAGCTGTCTGCTGACACTCGCCAGCTACAAACCCTTCAAAACCCCCCAAAGGTTTGTAAATCCCCAGTCGTCAGAATCACCTGCAACATTTTGTCACAGACGTTTCCCGCTCTCTTCAGTTGTGGAATCAGGAGATGGTAGAATTCAGACTTACAGATTTTGAAGGGATCCAAGGATGCTTCCGAAAAAGGACACTCTACTCAGATTTGGTGACCGAATCTTCAAGTTCTGGAATAAGGGCCCAGGAAAGGCGGGCCTTGGACTGAACCATGAAAGGATCTAAATCTTAAAGCTCTCTTTGATTTTCATATTCTTTCGGTCCCCTCTCTCCCCATTTTACCTTATTTATGCAATTCTGCTTCTTCTTACAAAATATGAAATCAGTCATTTTTGTGCAGGTGCAAATGGATTTTGTAGCTCATAAATTCATACAGTATGAAATGGTTGTAGACCAGAGGCTGTTTAAGTATTTTAATACTAATGGTCCTCATTTGGTAAGTACCTCTCTCCTTTTAGCATTTTCCCAGGGGTACTTGGATCTAATCTGTCTCTCACCTGGGACCAAGGGTTAGCATTATTGGAGTTATTCCACACTATCGGAATAGTTAGGATGAGACATCAGCAAACAGATAGTGAGCATCTCAGTATCAACCCTGTCCTCTACCCCAGCGTCTGGCTCCCTCCGTCTTCTCATCTAGACTTTTTTACCTGAGATTGCCAGGATGTATGGCAAACCCTTGAAGATGTGTCTGTTTATATGTATCGGTAAGATAAAATCTGTTGTTAGTAGTAGCTGGAATCAACACAGATGGCATTACTTTTAAGATTATATGAAATGCTAAAAGGATTTTGTTTATTCTTTATGTGGCTGTTAACAAAGGAATTGGATTATGCAAACTGTTGCTTTGCCTAGGACGTTAATATAAAATGTACGCTGTAGAGTAGATGACAGTGCCACTTCCTCTTGTGCCCGGTAGCGGAACAACAGGTGCCCTGTGGTGCGCAATTAAAGCTTGAAAGCCACCTAGTAAATATGCACAGTGCCATCTAGTGGTACGTAGTTATTATTGCACATCCTAAATTATTTTCTTTTTTTTTTTTAATTGAAATCTTTATTGGTACATTACACATACACATCATGATTGCATTCAACAATGAGAATTTGTACCAATATATGACACAACTTAATTCTCATTTTTTCCCATAGCCCTACCCACCTACCACCCCCACCCCCTATGTACATAAACTTTGTTTCCTTTCTTTTTGTTATAATCTCATTAATTTTTCCCCTTCACTCAATTACGCTTTCAGTGTTTTCTGTTTCACAATATATAACATACATTCTAGAACTCATGATTTGCATACATACCACTAAGCTGTACATACACACAGCTGTCACATTTCCACAGTCCGCTTCTCAGTAACTTAACGCAATGTAGCGCTTCTCAGTGTTCCTCTCAATGTTTCTCAACAATTTATCAATGTTCCTTTATAAGTAAACAAAAGACTTACAATATTTGCTTCGCAGTAAGCATCATATATGCTGAATGATTTTTGTGCACACTGTGTGAAATGCTGTGTATAGATTACCTCATTTAACCCCCACAGTAACACTGAAAAGGAAGAGTTACTGTTGTTCCCATTTTACAGATGAGCAAACTGAAACTTGAGGATATCAACCATTTGCCCACAGTCGTAGAGATGGCCCGTAGGGAAGCCTGTCTGAACCCAGCCTCTGCCTGGACCCTGGACCGTTTCGAGGAGTGTGATTACACCTCCCAGAGTAGTTACCCATATAGTAAAATTGCAAGAAACCCTATGGAAAATTGCATTCTTCGCTGAGTATCTACTTGTCTAAAGTGACAAAATATATTCACATTCTCCTAAATGAGAATTTGTGATAACTAAAATGAATGCATCTCTGTTTTGTGACTAGAACCTGGTCTGTGCTTCTTTCATATTGCCCACATAATATATGATCAAAATTGTTTATGAGTGTATTGGATTTGGTAAATGACACTTAAACAGCTTGGTGCTCATAGATCTTACCAACTAATCATATGACTTTAGAGCCAAGGACATTTGTTTTAACAGCATTGACTATCATTTTTTGGGCACCTGCTATGTACCAAGCCTTGCAGTCAGCACTTGTAGACTCATTTTCTCTTTTAAACTCACTACAAATCCTTCTGGATGGTATTAGTTACTTCTTTTCTAAAGAGGGACTATGAACGTTTGTAGAGGTGAAACACTTTGCCGTTTTACTGTCACCAGCAGAGGCTGGAGTGAAGCTCCAGTTTTTGTGACCCCACAATCTAGACTTTCTTCGCAGTGCTGCCCCAGAAATAAGCCGCACATCACCATGGATGGCTACAGATGCACGCTGCACCCGCTGTATAAAAATACCTTAGTCCTCCCACTTCCTGGCTGTCCGTCCCCATTTCTGACCATGTGGTGCGGTCTCCCTCTCTCTCTTAAGACTTACATCTTCCTACTCAGCATAAAGAACAGCATCTCTCTCACAGCTGTGGTGCTCCTCTAGCCTTGTCTCATTCTTGGGCCAATCCCAGCCCTATCATAATTTTACCTTACACCAAACATCTCGCTGTTACAGTACATGGCACAGTTTCTCACTGTCCGTGTGATGATGGTTCGGATCATGTCTGGGTCCCTATCAGACCACTGCCCCCCAAGGAACAAGCTACACCTACAGAGCTGGACATTGCATGTGAGCCTCCAGGACCTACCACAGTGACTTACAAATAATTATGAAATTAGTTTGATTTGTTATTTATAATTAGTATTTTTTAATTGTGGTACTAGTAAGTAAATCCAAGTCTCATATCTCAAGAACTCTACCAGGAAACTACCTCTCCAGCCCTTTCTTTTTTCATTTTGAGACAGAGCCTTGCTAATTTCCCATACTGGCCTGAAACTTTTGATCCTCCTGCCTCACCATCCCAAGTAGCTGAAAGCACAGGCTGGCTTTAAAATCAGTACTGTATTTTTCCTGATATTGAAAACCTGAATGTAGAACACAAATGGGGCATGTGTGTCTTTAATAACTCCTACATGATTTCTATCCATTTTGTCTAAATAATAAACCATTGTTTCCTATGTGACGTGCCTAAGTCGGAGCACACTCCAGGTGTTATCTCATTAGTCCTCACTGTCATCATCTAAGCCTCATTGATGTTCTTAGTCTCATCTTTCTGAGATGCAGGATCAGTGAAGTACATTCGCTTCACCAATGACACGTCTAGGATTCAAAGCAAGACTAGCATGACTCTTGACAATGTAACTTCCTGCTTCTAACCTGACCTTGCTGTTGAATCACTTCCTCGTCATTTGCTCACGTAGCCAACAGATATTGATTTCAGTGCCTGGAGGTATATGTGAAGAGTGGGAGGTGTGAACACCTCTCACAGCACACACGCTCTCTTCCGGTGCACATCCAGGACAGGGGCAGACAGCAGCCCACCCACAGAGAAACCCACTAGATGCCATTAGAGGAAGAGCAAGACTTGTCAGTGGCACATGGGGGAGCATAAAACCTGGTAAAAGTGGGTCCCTGAGGAAGTGGTGTGGACAGTAAGGTATGATGAATGAGAGATAGATAGGTAATAAGCAGAAGCCAGATTTTAAAAACAGAAACTAGCCAAGCCTGGTGGCACATGCCTGTAATCCCAGGATTCTGGGAAAATAAACCAGGAAGACTGTAAGTTCAAGCCCCTTGGACAATTTAGCAACTGAGCAAAGCCCTGTCTCAAAAATAAAAGGGGCTAAGGATGTATCAGTGTGTGAAGGGCCTGTGTTTAATCCCCAAGATTACTGGAAAAAAGGACTTCGGTGAGCCACCTTTTTAAAGACATTAAGCATACAAGTGGTACCTCAGATTTACATTTCAGAAAGGCCACTCTGGCTATAGTATATGGAAAGAATTTTAGAGAGGAAAGAACGAAGTCAGACGCAGTCACCCAAAGATCAGAACACTTTGGGTGAAGGGAATGCGTGACAGTCATGAAACTAAACTCACGTTAAGGACATAGAGTCTATATGACTTGTTCACTGGTAGGACTTAGAGTGAAACTCAGCTTCTGGCTGAAGTCAGGGAAGAAGAATTGAGACCACTCACCAGGGAAGAGAACCCCAGGCCAGGTAAGTCTGGCAGAGAACAGACAAGTTTAGGTTCTGCAGGGCCTGTAGGACTCCATCCCTGTGAATCCTGAGAAGACTCCTGTGCCTACAAAGGCTCACTAGGAAGGCAGGAAGGAAGGAAGGGAGGAAGCAAGGAAAGAAGGAGGGAAAGAAGGAAGCTGTCAGATTTTCTCTTTTGGGTGCTTGAGGTTAAAAACAGTGCCCTACGCCAGGGATTGAGACTCACACCCAGCACCACTCATTACCACATCCCGCAATGCCGGGCGTGGTGGCTCACGCCTGTAATCCCAGCACTCAGGAGGCAGAGCAAGGGGATTGCTGTGATGTGAGTTTGAGGCTGAGCTCAGGGCCAGCCTGAACTACAAAGAGAGACCCTGTCTCAAAAGAAAAAAAAATCCACAAATTAAACACTGACCTTCCCTTCATAACGTAAAACAATAATTAATTATCAAAAGCAATAGCAAGTCAGATGCAATGATGTACACCTGTAATCTCAGCTACCTGCGAGGCTGAGGCAGGAAGACTATGTTTGATACTTTGCCTCAGAATAAAAAATAAAAGGCCTGGAGATACAGTCCAGTAGTAAGACACCTCTGGGTTTGACCTCTGGTAGCACAATTAAAAAAAAAAAAATCAGGGCCAGGGAGTTAGCTTAGTGGTTCCAGCGCCTATCTTACAAGCGCAAGGACCCAGGTTCGATCCCCGGTTAACTACATACAATACTGGGCATGGACTCACGCCCAGCAACAACCAGTACCACATATCACAGTGCCAGGCGTGTGGCTCACGCCTGTAATCCCAGCACTCAGGAGGCAGAGGCAGGAGGATTGCTGTGATGTAAGTTTGAGGCTGAGCTCAGGGCCAGCCTGAACCACAACCCTGTCTCACAAAACCTAAAAAAAAAAAAAAATCAATAGCAAGCATCCAAGTGAAGGACATAGTAACCAAAGATGTAGGAAACACAAACAGTTGCTGACAAATTATATTTAGAAAACTAAACATGCATGTGTACTTCAGTGAGAGAAAAAAAGAATATTTTCAACTGCAAGTACTGAAAAGTCAACCTTAAACTTGGTGGAAATGTGGAGGAACTGGAATGCTCCTAACCTGCTGATGAGACCATGAAATGGTCTGGTTACTTTGAAAAATACATCAGAAGAATCTTCACAAGCTAAACTGTGTACCAGATCTTCATTTCTAAGTATTTACCAAGATAAGCAGAAGCATATTCCTCTCACAAGGTCTATAAATATATACAATTTTCTTCATAAAACCCAAAACTTGCATCGACTCAAATGTCCATCAAAAAGTGCGTTGATAATCAAATTGTAATATATCCATATAAGAACATATTACATGGCAATAAAAAGGACCAAACTAGTGGTAAATGCAACAGTATTTATTAATCTTATAACTGTTACACTAAATAGAAACATCCTGATGGGAAAAAAATACACATTGTAGGATTTCAGGTATTTAGAATGCTAGAAAATTGTATCAGCAAGTGAGTCTGAGCAAGGGTTGCTGCTTTGGCAGAAAGGGGTGGCAGGGGACATTAGGAAAGCTTGGGATTAATGGACCAGTTCATTATCTCAGCAATAGAGGTAGTTTCTTGGGTGTCCCAATAATACTTTGGCCCAAAGGAGAAACAAACAAAAATGAATTTCTTGGCTGTTCTAGTGAAAGTGACCAGGACTTCGTCAGTTACATAAGCTAGTCAATGATTGTGTTGGCCATCTTTCCCATTCCTGAGACACCCATAGCCTAAGGGAAAAGGGCTTAGTGTAGCTCACAGCGTGTGAGATTTTGATTCATGATTGACTGCTACAAAGCAGATGCATCATAGCATAGCAGGAAGTGGAACAAAGGAAAGCCACGCAACTCTTGGCCGCCATGAGTGGGCTGACTGGAAAGAGAGAGGTACCAGGGGCCAGACCCAGTAGAGCCGTCATGTCTGCCCTCATGACCCACTTCCGGCAATGTCTTCGGCCTTCCTAATAGCCCATTTAGCTTTTAACTTATCCCTGGTTAAACTCACTGATGAGTTTAGTGACCTCACAATCTAATAACCTCCTCAAAAAATGCTTCCCCCGTTAAGCTGACAGTCAGAACTAACCAGCACAATTACACAGTCAGGAAATCACTTGGTGCTGGAGCAGTTATTGATCCACTTCTTACTTCTGCCGTTGCAGTGCATTCATGGCTTGTACTTTTTCCCTTGTCTTCCTCTCTTACTTCAAACTTCATATTGCTAAGAAAGATATCAATAAATGAAAATATTTTAAATATTCAATTCTGATCACCTTTCAGACACTCGCACTTACATGCTGGTCCTATTTCTTTTCGAAAGGCCAGAGTGCCCAGTGGGGAAATATTTTAAACTAGATAAACTTGGATTTAAATATCCATTTTGCCCTTCACTGGCCTCGATTTGTCATTTAACTTCCCTGATCTGCTGAGTTCTTATGTGGAACATAGGAATGATAGCTGTATTTCAGGGCTCGATGTGAAGATTAGAAATAACTGCTGTGGGATTCAGTCAGCCATTTGCTTGGCATGTAAATTACATCAAGTCTCGGAGATCATGCACTGTGTTATAAACGTTTACTTACATCATCTCCTGCAGTAGCCAAACACAGCACAGGAATCTAGATAAACCAAGATGGATGGGCAGGTAAAGAAATAGGTCTGCCCTTCTGTTCACTTGGGGCTGATGTTTTCACTCTGCTTTGATTTTAGTGCACCTGGTGGACATTTGGAATGTCATAGAAGCACTGAGAGAAAATGCTTTGAACAACTTGGACCCAAACATAGAGCTCAACGTGGCCCGCTTAGAGGCTGTGCTCTCCACCATTTTTTACCAGCTCAACAAACGGATGCCAACCACTCACCAGATCCACGTGGAGCAGTCCATCAGCCTCCTGCTTAACTTCCTGCTTGCAGCTTTTGACCCGTAAGCTCCCTCTGATTGTCACTGAATGCATGTTTGGCTTCGGGAACCTTCCACACTTTCCCCAGTCATCTCTCCAAAGAGTTTTCTAGAGTCATCTCTTTTTTCTTTATCAGATACATCAATAGGTCACCCTGTGACTGTCATGAATTTTAAAGGATGTGAGAAAGATGACGAGTAAAACAGTGCTGTAGGAATGTGAGGACAATGTTTTATGAATTGACCTTTAACTCATCTCACACTTCTCAGTAGTTGAGAGTGTGTCATGGTAACACACCCATGGAGCAACTTAACGAAACGTGGAAGGAGGAATTTTTTAATCCTCTCTTTTTGGCAAATTTTCTAAGAGTAGACAAGGAAGAAATTGGAAAAGGTTTCTTGCGTGGCTTAGACTAAGGAAGCATGACTTGTATTAAACGAACTGGTCAATTATGTGCACTATAAAACAGTGTCATGCTGCCTGCAGATAACAGTTTAAACTCTGCCTCATTATCGTAATTTCCCTCATGGAATCAGAGAATGTCAGGGTTGGCTGGCATCTTAAAGACAGTTCATCCACACCTCTCGCTTTATAGATGAAGGAACAGAAGTACAAAGAGATTGTCACTTATCCAGGCCCTTGCAGTGTGGTAGTGGGAGTTTGGGGTTTCAGCTAAGGTATATGTCAGGATCGCGAACTGTGAAACTTCCCCAGAATCACATTACCGGCATAAGATTTCAAAAGGCTTTTGTCTGTACCCTCTCACATAGACGTAATATCTCCCTTCCACTTTCACTACTTGTTCTGAATATTAGAAAAGGAAAATTGCTAACCTGACCTTCTAGCAATTACATTCTTAGACTCTTTGAAGATTTTGCTTAGTCTCCTTGGTGGACCAGTGTTTAAGAGCATTTATCCCGCAGTGGAGATGTTCCAGCCAGGCTAACGCCATCATGCTACTCGCCAATGTCACCATCTGTCATTTGGCAACCTAGAGTAGTAACAGAATTGTCCCTGCTCGTGTTTACCAGTGTGCATTATTATTTCCATGGTGTTTGTACTGTGAGAAATTCGCACGTTGAAATAAACAATTTTAAAGTGAACAGTCCAGCTTGATAGATTTCTCGTTTTATCTGTGCAGACTTCAGAATAATATGCTTTTCTCTGTCCTAATCACTATCGTAACAGCTGGCAGAGCAGGTAGAGCGGGCTGTGGTCCCTCATGACAGGCAGCTGAATGGAATCAGCCATGGAATTTTCATGACATTTCTGTTCTGATCCCTTAACAAACGTGCAGCAGCTTTTAAACTTGTCACTAAAAGTTGCGTGGGATTTATTTGTTATACATGTGTGTCAGTCAACTCTCCATCACTGTGAGAAAATACCTGAGATGATTTAGAAAGAGGACACTTTGACTCGACTTCAGAGGATGCAGTCCATGGTATCTTGATACATTTCTTTTGGTACAGTAATGAGCTAAGATGTTACGGTGGGCACATAGCCAAGAACTGTTTACCTTATGGTGGCTGGAAAGCGGGTGGGGGAGGGAATCTCCTTCAAGGGAACCCTCAGTGCCCTGACTTCCTTCCACTGGAAGCCACTCTTGCAGCTTCCACTACCTCTCTGTAGCACCACAAGCTGGGAACCAAGCCTTGAGTTTTGAGGGACTTTTAAGACATAAATTATAACAAAGTGCAACAAATGAAAATATAAAAAGACAAGTATGATTTCTTACCAAGTTCTGGAATATTGTTGGAAGATTCATCAGGCATCAATATAAATACAGAACTGGACTGATTCACAATTATGAAGGGAATGTTTTGTGAAACAAATGAAATTCAAACTAACATTGTGAAGTGTTTTGCTTCTGTTTAGAATATTGGTTAAATCATTTCAAATAAAAACATAAATTCTTAAATAGATACTGAAAATATAGCTGAATCATTCAATACTGATGAATGCTAAGTCTAGGACTAACCCGAGGGAGGGATAAATTCACAAAAATGTCCAGAAGGAAGTATTTGTTCATTATCTACTGTTCCTACAGATAGAAAATCTCTAGATACATATTTCAATAATCTCAGTTGCTATATGAAGATCCTAGACTGATGATATCTTTGTTTTCTCTCCTTTGCCGTAACAAATTGATATGTAGTTCCACTGGCACTCATACTTTCCTTCTGCTAGCTTTTGGAATGAATGGAAGCTATGGGAAGTACAACTAACTGGAAATGTAACTTAGAAGTGAAAGAAGTAGCTAAGAATAAAAGAATATTCAATTCTATTTCTTCTCTTTAAGTAAACATCTCTTTACTCAAATGAGCTCAACTGTGGAATCTGATGTCACTTCCTACCACCCACCATGAAGTGCAAGTGTTTGACAAGTTTCTGTATCTTGGCAGAAATGAAGGATCCTGATACTAGTAAAACAGAGACATGCTGTTGCTATTATCGCATCACTGAGACACTCAGGAGATTGTCTCTCATGTGCTGTATCTTAATTAGACATATTTTTAAAACAGGGAAAATCTAAAATAAAAAAATAAAGATACCTTAAGAACCTGAACTCTAAAGAGGTATGTTTAAAAAAGAAGAAAGAAGGAAAAGAAATCCAGTATAGTAATTTAAACTCATGACTAATAAGAACTTTAATTCAAAGAAACTTGCTCATTTTTTTAAACTCAAACCTCACTGGATCCACCCAGTGGATTCTGAAGCCCACTTCGGGTGGGTGCATCCCTGGAAACCGGATTGAATAGTAATTCCCTAAGAATAGGACTTCCCTCACTTTCCCAAAAATATGGATCTAAGTTCCCACACGAAGAGGCTTCCTACAGTCAGTAGTCAGTCTCCTAGCTATAAAGGTTCTATAGCCTGTAAAAAGTCAGTCTTTTAGAAGATACCATACATAAATACACAGGTGGGGTGACTTGCTTAGTGTAAAGAGGTAACAACTTACCCTGGAGCCTTCCCAGACCTGACGTTCTGTCACTGAGCAAGTATTCCATTGGTCTAGCATATGTCTGTTCTTCCTTACTTTCCTTCCAAAAGTGGCTGCTTCCCCGAACAAGGTCACTTGAGCATTTCTACTCAACCTCTGAACCACAAGCAAGGAAAAGGTGGGATTTCCTGGGGATGAAGAGAAGGGTGTCAGAAGAGAATAGGGCTGAGAGGAAAGAAGATACATGAGGAAAGAGCCAGATCTCAGCCAGTTTTCTCCTCCTGACTCTCCTCTGTGTGTGCACCCCAGGATATGTGTGCCCCCTTCATGTCTTTCCCCCAAAATCCACTAACAAACAGACAGTAGCTTTTTCTCTCCACTCTTGCTCCTACCATCACAGAGGAACCAAATTCTTTGCAGTGTTTCAGGGGTCTTTACTGCTGTTACTATTTCTTAGGAAGCAGAGAGTGGCTCAAAACAGAAACAGCATGGCAGGAAATTATAGGATGAAAATAGTTCTTAAAAGCCTATAATGTGCTGCCATTTCAAGAGGTGAAGTCACATTACAGTTCTTATCTAGATATCTTTCCAAAGCCTCTCGGTGCATAGGTGAGTTTCGGGGAAGTGACTGGATCTTGGGCACGATACTCATCGATGGATTAGCTAAATATGTTGTAGGGAGGTAAAGGCTAGCTGGAGGGAGTGGGTCACTAGGACTGTGGCTGGGACAGATATGTCTCCCACTGTCCTCATCTGACTGCTCTCTGCCCCCAGCCCCTGCTATGAGCTCTTTCTCTTCTGCTGTGCCATCCTGCTTGGGGCCCGTCGAGACTGTGGATTGAAACCTCTACAAACTAAGAGCCAAGATCAGCCTTTCCTCCTTAGAGTTGTGGGTGTTGGGTACTGTGTCTTACTCAGCACTGACAGAGGAACCAAGACAAGTCACCGGTGCTGTGTGGGACCTGCTGCTTCTCCCAGTCAAGTTGATCACTCTTCCATAAGTCCCGTTGTCCCTCATACAAGAGTGATGTTCTCTTCCAGTGCATCCCTGACAGTATGTGTGACTCCACGTAGATTACTCTAGGGTGAGCTCTGGCTTAGTTTCCTCTAAATGCCCAGCCCCTGAGACTAAACCTAGCACAAACCTGAGCTGTGAGAAAAATGAAAGGTTGACCTTTCTTAGCTCGGCTAAGACTCAGCTCTTGTTCAGAGAATAAGTTCTTCTTGGTCTCCACTGCATTACCAAACTAGTACATCTCCATACATACCCTCTGTGATGTGCATCCAGGGTTACTAGTGTGGGTGACATCATTGTCACAAGCATCAATGTATCTCTCTTACTTTCTTCCCTGTTCCTCAGAAACACTAGCACCAACTTCTGTCTTATTTCAGTTCAGTAGTGTCTTTCCTCTTAAAATAGTCTCTCATAAAGAAGTCATGCAACGGTGGCAATGGTTTTAGCAAATATTTCCATATACATTCAATCACTGAAAAAAAAAAGCATAGGACAGTGATAACTGTTAAAGGAGATATCAATTTTCCTCTTTGGAGAGGTTAACTTGCACTCTAATGTCAGTTATTTAATGATAACAATAATAGTTGTGATAATGGCTCAGAGGTACCCAGCATGACTCTGTACCAACAATCTGACTAACTTAGCATTATACGATTGTCTTGATTCATGTTGAGGAGGTGATAAAGCCAAGGCAGAGGCTAAACAACTTGCAGACCACACAACGTCATACTAGGAAAGGAATGCCAAAAAAAATTCAACTCTACTCCAGCGTTTTGTTTCATTTTATAAATATGAGAACTAATGCAGTTTTCACATCCTGATTCTCACAGAACGTTGGCATTAGGCTCACCCTCAGAACCTTCCCAGTTTGTGATATTTAGACATATTTGACACTCTATCTCAAAGAAATATTTGGGCTTAACAAGTTTTGTGTGGTAGCATGAGTGTCAGTCTTATGACAACTACCTAGAATCCAGAATGACAAATCCATTGTCTTGTGCAGTGAATACAGAATCCTGGTGTTTTTCTCTCTGTGACACGCTGCACTTTGCCGAGCCAGTTGAAGAGCCATCCCCCCGCTGCCAAGCCCCTGACACTGTGGAAGCAGACACAGGACTAATTCATATGCAGAGGCAGGAGACGATCCTGGAGCTCTGCCAAGCTCTTTCTGCCTTTTGAATTTTAAAAATGAGTTTAATGTTTAGTGCAAGAAGAGCTACAAAGTCCACAGCCATCTTTCTGTGCACCAGCAAAATGTATTGTTCACATCCGGGACCATGTGGCTACCTGACAGCGGAGGAGAGGGAGAAGAGTTACATACAGTGTTCCTCTGTTTTCTTCATTATTTACATGGCCACAAATGCATATTTAAAACTGTTCACTTGGCCTGGTGATTTTTCTTTTTAAAATTAATTTTATTTATTTATTTATTTATTAGTACATAAACATTTGCAATATTTAATAATTATGTCCATCTTGGGAAATTGGTGCATCACATCTGGATGAACCCCCTTTCTTCTCCCCTAGCCACTTCTCTCCCTCAGATCCCCTTCCCATCTCTCTGTTTCTTAATATGTCTTTTTTATGATAATTTTTTTTCTTAGTGTATCCTAAGTTCAAGATGTCCACAGAACATTATCTAGTAATTTAAATTTTGTTCCAGTGGGAAATACTGTGTTCAAGATTTCTACATGACATGGAATCATTTTCCAAAGAATTTTTACCATTACAAATAATCTGAGCATCCTTCACGTCATTTATCTTTTATCAGATTTATACATTGGATGAGTGACAGATGGGATTCCAAGAAGTTAAGGGAGGGAACCCAAGAGGACTAGCCGCTCCTGCTCTGGAGAGCCCCCTGGCAAACTCACTCTAACAAGGACTATGAAGAGCTCCTAACCCATTGTAGGAAACCCAAAGAGCTGCTGTGGCCAACCACAGGGCTTTTCTTTGTCCATAAATCAATTTCACGATCCCCTAATTCAAGACCTTCTATACCTGTGACCCCACAGAAAGAATGTAAATAGGATGTACTCCAAATGTTAAAAAAATTATATGAAGGGCCAGAAAGTTAATCATTATAATTTTATATGAACACTCTAGTTTTCCAAGTAAATTACATAATAAATCAGATAGTTTATTTTCTTTCATGCATTTGTTTAATTAACATGTGCTAGGTGCTATGATAGGCTGGGGATAAATGATTCATGATGAATAAGATGAGATGCCCCATATTTAGGAAAAAAAGTGTTATATTAAGGTTAATTCTTTCCAATCCTTTTGTCCAGTAGACTGTGAGCAGACAGAGGTAGGAGCTCCTTCTCCTTGGCCTGTGTACCTCCAGCCTCTGGAAAAGGCAGTAAATATTTAGTGAGCAATGGAGGAGCAATTCTTCAGAGCAAAATAATTTTCAGATAAAGAAATGTGTCATGAGAGAGGCAGGCTGTGGAATTACAGGGGAGGAAGCACTTTGCAGTGAATTAAGCCACCAAAATGCATAACAGAAAGCAACCCTCTGCTTATCAGAAATGCTTATCAAATCTTCTTTTTTAAAAATTTTTATCTTTATTGGTACATTATGAATACACATCATAATCGCATTCAACATTGAGAGTTTGTACCAGAATATGACGTGACTTGATTCTCATTTTTCCCTTTCCCCCTGCCCTGCAACCTCCCACCCCCTATATACACAATCTTTGTTTTCTTTTTTCTTTATTATTACCACATTTGTTTTTCCCTCGTTATTTACCCTTACACTCTCTTTCCTTTTAAGTATTTTCTACTTCACAATATCAACTATACATACAACTCATTTACAAATTCATTTTCTCATACCAGAGAAATGATACGATATTTACACATCTGTGACTTGTTTATTTCGCTTATGAGGACAAATCTTATTACACAATATGTTGCTAAAAGAGAGGTTTCTGATTTCAGTACTCTAAAATAGAGAAATAACTTCTACCTCTTGAAGGAAGGTTTATTCAGAATTCAGATTTCAGTCTAAGGATTTGAAATTCATCATAGGACCCTGTAACTTCCGACAGGAACTATTTTTTTTTTAATCTGTCTGTCTCTGTATGAGAGCATGGAAAACCCAGCAAAGAGTAAAACAATTACTCATGTTCATTTGAAAATTCAGACTAAGCTATGTTTTTCTAAGACAGGCATTCTACAAGTAGCTGTATATCTTTTAGCCAAAGAGTGTTTACCTCTTTTCCATTTTCAGTGGGTTGTGCCTTTGGGAAACTTGTAAGTTTCCAGACTGCAACAACAAAGTATAAAGGGAAATTTTAAAAAGTAAAGGAAACATTAATTTATGAAGCAATTTCAGTTTGTAGCTTTGACAATTTGTTTAGATTAGTTGAGTTCTCTGAAATACCTTGTTAATTGAATATAGGCAAAATTTAAGTAGCTATCATTGGATATGAAGATAGAACAGAAAAGTTTGTATAGGCAAAAGCGCCAGACTGGTAAGTTTAAAACCGGAATAACTCCCATTGTGCCAAAAGATAATTGTGGGGGAAATGACTGATGTAGGCACTATATGTTGCAATCTCTACGTTGAAAGAAAAAAGAGATTATAAGTAAATGTATACTATTTTATTTTAAAATAAAATTATTATTTTAATAAAAATGGCAGACTAATAATTCCTTTTTCAGGCTTTTATTATATCCTTTACATTATTGAAGAATCAGTTGTACACACAATTTTATGTTAGGCCAGGGATTTAGCTCAGTGGTTCTGGCAGCCGCCTGGCAAATGCCAGATTATGAGTTCAATCCCTGGTACCAAGAGAAAGAGAAAGAGAAAGAAAGCTTTCATGGGTCAAGTCATCAGTTACTGATTCCTGGGTCTGTGACCCTAATGTGTGCACTCTGTTGCAAGCTGAGCTCACCCCAAAACACAGCTGGCTCCTAGAGGCACCTTTCTGAGACTGCCATCACCCCATACTGTTCATGAAGCTGAAAGTGTGGTGCCATAGCTTTTGAAAAGTCGGAAAGTATAGACTTCTCTCTGCTCTTTCTGGTGTCACTCCAACTTCATTTGGTTGCACCATTGGGAACATCCCTGCGTCTGCTTCCTCAATTGTGATTGGCTGCCAACTTCTGTAGGTACAGCGGTGCTGACCCTGTACTCCTGGGGAGTGCTCAGTATGAGGTGGGATTCAAAAATACTCAAATAATTATATTTTCAAACAATTATGACAGTAAAAGATGCCTTGTCATTTCTCTCCCTCAAAATACCCCTGCTTGTTTCACATGTACTTATCCCATTCTCCTTAGCACATACTGAAGCAGTCCTGGCTGTCTTTTCCCTGAGTGTCTTCACTTGCGCTGTTACAACTGCCTTGATGTCTTGAGTTGACTCAAAATATTTGTCTTTGGGGCAGGGATTTAGCTCAAGTGGTACCGCACCTACCTTGCAAGCACAAAGGCCCAAGTTCAGTTCCTGGAAGTCACATGTTACCCGGTCTAGTGAATAAAGTGGATAAGGACACTATACTATTTCTAGTTAAAAGAAATTGCCATAAGCATTTGATGAGTGAGAAGCATTCCATAAAGACAGAGAATGATTATATTTAAAAACTTATATCAGCAAAAGACATATTGCCATCGGTCCTTCTCTCTAAATACTCTTCTTCCTACAAACACACTTATTCTATCATTCCTGTTAATATGATTTGCTGTAATATTTTTTTCATTTAAACATTCAACATATTTTTCACTTACACCTTATATGTACATACTTATTTTGAAATAATCTGCCACCTTCTTGCTCCTTTGCACAAGATCTCTGGGGCACCCTGTTATCTGTCCTCATGGATTTGTCTGACCATCACTCACAGATCTCACTGGTTGTGAATTAAACTGGGACCAACTAAATGCAGTTTAACAAACATGGTTCTTCTATGTCTCTATTTGAAGTATAACAGTTTCTCTCAACTCTGCTTCCTTTGTTAACATTGATCCTTTTTTCACAAAATAGGATCCTTAGCCCAAGACCCTCATCAGCAATGGCCTTTGGGATGGATCATAGCCCAGGGGCTTTAAAAACATCTTTTCTCCCCCTTTGTGTTCTCTATCCTGTTATATTTACTGAATAAGTACCTTAAAGAAAAAGGCCCATTATTTTTGGCATCACCTTTGTCTTCTACAGAGTCACTCACTCACTCCTTAAATCCCTAAGGACCTACCCGCTGCCCTGAGTAAGCAAAGTCTAAAGTTGCCCCGTGGAGGTGTGCCACTGGAAGGAATCCTCACACAGCCTCCACCCCTTCTTCCTAACGGGGTCACATTTGCAGTCTGGCACGGTAACTTGCATAACAATAGATCCAGTGGCCTAATTTCACCCTTGAGTTCCTGCACGACTCTCATTCAGCCGTCCTCCATCCGGTGATTTATCTAGATTTATTGTGTCAATTTAGCAGAATAGCTCAGATACAACCAGTGCAGGATTGAATATAATCAATCTTCCATGTCTGGGAATAATATGGGACTGGCAGTCTGTCCATGATCTTCCTGCTTAAAGCTAAGGTCTAAGGGCACTCTCATGAGTATCATCATTTCAGCCTCAGGCTAAATCTCCATTCTTCCATCACCCATGCTCAGGCCTCTCCCCTAAGTTAAACTGTTCTCTCTGTTTCATTGATAGGCTATTGCATTGCTCTTGAAGATTTACATATCATGCTCAATTTTTTTGGCATTTTGAAAACTACCTTCTTATTATCTGATTTCTGATCTCCCATGCTTTCTCAACTTTTCTATTCTTGTTATCTGAAATATGTTTCCACTTAGGAAACTAATTATTGCCTGATGTAAAATGTTTGACACGTCCAGGTATTCATGCAATTAGGAATACATGAACATGAGATAGTTTTGAACAAGTTGCTTTTCACAAAATAATTGCATTTTATTACAGCTACCTGCTCTAAAAAAAATAGAAAAACCCCTTAATGAATATATATTCAAAATGCTAATCAATGTTATAGTGATTAACACCCATTCATTAAAATAACAAATTCATTGATCACTAATTTTATGCTAAACAAAAGTACTAGGCACTGAAAACTTTCTAAGTAAAGGAATTGTTTCTGTCGCCAGCATTCTCCCAGTATGGAGTCACATTGCAGGCATGAAAATAAACAAATCAAGGTCACTTCTTGTGATAATGGGTAAAAGTGGAGGAGGGAGAGATGCTTATCTCCCCACCCAAGACAGAAGCTGTTTTCAGAGTGAGGTGAATAATGGTATTGATCAGCATTCTGAAGGATGGGTGAGAATCCTGGGCAGACTCTGGGGGAAGGGAGGGGGGAGGGGCACAGAACAGGGTGGCAGCAAGACCACTGCAGAAATGGGAGCAGCTGAGGCAGGAGAAGACAGTGAGGTATGCCCTGAGAAAAAATTAAGCCTTTCTCCTATGGGAAAAAGGAGATGAGGAGAACTTTAAACATGACATAATACGGTCAGATTTAGAACATAAGTGTACTCTTCAAGCTCACAGAAGTAATGTCTGTGGAAATGGAGAGAAGAGAATGGATTCCACAGACAGTGGAGAGAAATATCTGAGTCTTTCCGATGTTTGTTCAACAGTGAGTTAAGAAAGAGCAAGAAATGAAAATGAGGGGGAAATCTACTCCAGTAGTCATTGTTTGGTAACATGGTAGGTCTATAAACTAGAAGGGGGTGTGCAGGAGGAAAAGCAGTCACTAATAGAGCTGATCTAAGTATTATGTAAGGCTCCAAAGGACTGTGAGTTCTGTTTTGATTTTGCATAAGGTATCCCAGCAGAGAGTCTTAATGAATAATTACAGAAGCCTGGTGCTCAGGCTTAGAGATCCCATTTCTCTATTGAGAGAATCACCAGCATCAGATTCAGTCAGTTCTGTAATCTGGCACGGATTTCAGGTGCCATCCTAAGAAAGATGGCATCAGAGATGAATAACAGAAAACTCCTTGCTGAAGCCAACTAAGGAACAAAGATAAAATTACGTATTATACTTTGTTTTCATGTATGACAGATAAGAATCTTATTCATATACAGACTTTATTTTCAGCCGCATTATTATTTTAAGTAACTGTTTTGATCATTCTTAAGAGGAGTCATTATCAAAGCAATAAATTACTAATATAATACTCTTTCTGATTCCAGAGATATACGAATACAACTTGATTCTTTCCACTATTCTGCTCACAAGTCAAGTTGGATGAGAATCTAATCAAATTCAATCATTAGGTTCTATGTTAACCTTGTATGGAAATTTGATTCAGTTCTCATCCAGTTTGGTTTATGACCAGAATTGTGGAGAGAATTGCATTCATGAACCAAGGTGCTACTCTACAGTTTATTCCAACTAGAAAATAATATAGTTGAAATACTCTACTTCTAACAGTATGCCCTTTGTGTCACATTTTGTGGAAGACAACTTTTTAGACTTTCGAAATGGATGAAAATCTGGTAGTATATGTGTCGATTTAGGTAAAAGTGGAACTATTCGAACAAGTTCTTCCTTTTCCCTCTTTAAAACACCAGCTCTCTTTGGAAAGCAAATATGTCTTACATTCACAGTTGCCTTATGGGTAGGAAATGAAATAAGTGTGTGATGAAAAAGTCCCTATGGTTAACCTCACCTCAAATTCAGGAATTCTGTGACAAGGAAAACATTTCTGAGGCATGTTTAAAGGCATACAGAGACTAGGCTTGTTTCACAAAATTATTTCATGAAATCCAAAGTTAAAAGCATGTTCTGTTATTTAAATTCATAGCTAGCTAGTGCATATTTCCTCTGGCTATCAGCCCAGGTTGTGCAGGTCCGATGTACAATGAATAAACTAGAAGATTGTGATTTTTTTTTATTGTGATATTTCTTGAGAAAAGTGAGCTTGAACAAACTGGTTGTCAGAAATGCATGTTACATTGTTCTCTCCACCTTTTCCAAAATAGAAAAATAGTCATGTATCCCATGACTTCCCCAGGACAGACCATGTCCAGCATCATCACTGGCTGTGTACTTCAAGTGACATCATGTTTTGTTTTCTGTTTACTACCAAACAGGGAAGGCCATGGTAAAATTTCAGTCTTCGCTGTCAAAATGGCTTTAGCCACATTGTGTGGAGGGAAGATCATGGACAAACTGAGATGTAAGTTACTGTTCTCTGTGTTTTTGTCTCTCTGTGCTCTGTTCGTTTCCCTTAGTCCTGGCGGATCCTCCCTCTGTTTGTATGTTTCCTGATTCTACAACAATCATTTTGAAAGGCACTCTTCTTTGACCTTTTCGTTTTGTCATAGAAATTCTTTCCCATTACATAAATGTTGATGAAAAGGACATTTTCCTCTACTTGTGGGTTAATACCACTTAAAACTTGAGTATCACCAATTAGATTGTTTCTGATATCAGTATAAGATAAGCTTGCTTTCTAGTTCATTGCACTGTGTTGGATTACTGGTATCTGATCAATTTAAGGTTAAAAAAAAAAAAACAAATCAAGCAGCTTCCTCCTTAGATGTTTTAGACACAAAGGTCTTCACACATTTCCACTTCTTCTCAGCCTGTCCTATTCAAGTCATTGGGAACTTCACAGATTCCAAAGCAGACATTACCAGGGAATATGCATAAGAATTATAAAGGCATTATATAGACAGCATCAAATGGAGGCCAATAAAAACATGAGAGCCAAAGGTCATTGCGTAATTGTGTAGCTTTGTGTATGTTTTGTCACTAACTGCAGAACAGTTGTTCAGCCAGTACAGTGGTGAGGTGTTTTCTTTCATTTGTCTGCTGTGACTTAAAAGCTAAGACTCACA
This sequence comes from Petromus typicus, assembly GCA_004026965.1. NCBI lineage: Eukaryota > Metazoa > Chordata > Mammalia > Rodentia > Petromuridae > Petromus > Petromus typicus. The sequence continues at coordinate 27,266 of PVIR01012329.1, forward strand.
AAATAAATCATGTAAGTAAAATAGCAGTGGGACTTAAATCCTGACTTTTTTCTATACCAATAGCCCTCAAATTTTAGTACGCTTTTTAAAATAGAGATTTTTGAGGTTCCTCTAGAGTTTCTGATTCGGCAGGCCTCAAGTAGAGATAAAGAGTAAGAATTTTCATTTTGAACTAGATTAAAATGATACTGATGTTGACATTAAAAACTTTTCTTTGTGACCCCAAATCTTCGGAGTCTGGGTTATAATGCCATATTAAAAGGAAGGGCACTGTCTTGGGAGTTGGGAGCTCCAGCTGTGGAACTGATTTACTGAGTTATCCTACATCTTGTCACTTCTCTAGTCCTCAGCTTCCTTCTGCAATCTAAATTTGGGGATTTTCTTAATTACCTGCGGCGTCACTTGTAGCTGCAGCCATCTGTGACTCATAGCCATAAGTCTCTTTCTCCCTGGCTGCCTCTCAAATTCAGTGTATCTTTTGCTTCTTGACCAAGAAAAGAAAGAAGGAAATACAGGAAAACTCTTTGCTGTGTTAGAATTTCCCTAGACATACTTCTGGGGACAGTTTTCTCATTGGCTCAGTAAATAAATAAAAGTAGCCACAAAACCCAAGTGACCATCTGGCTTTCCTTCTTTCCAGGGATTCCTTCCATGGAAAGCCAAGTCAGCCAGGGCTTAGAGACAGAGAGCCTGACCTTGTGAGGGTCAGATTAGTCTCTGTTTAGCCTGAAGGACTTAGACAGTGACAATTATCTGCCTCAGTGCTTGGTTGAGAGATAATAGCTAATAAGAAAGTGCTAGAACCAGTGGCCTTAAAAAGATTGGGAGAGAAGCCTTGGAGTAATCAGGAAGCATTTCTTTCAGGGGTAAACTAGCAAGAGAAAATTTAGCAAAATAAAACACAGCAGAGAAAGCAACACCAGAGCGCCATGCCTGCTGACCTCACATCACAGCATTAGATAAATACAAAACTAATATAATTATAATATTTGTCCAATATTATACTAATTGGAACATGGATAAAAGGATCTTATGTTAAAGTAAATTTGAGGAAAACTGATGCAATCAGTTTTCTAAACTTCAGGACTCCAGCCCTGGGATGCTCCCTCCTAATCCTGTGTCCCCAAGGTTTGCTATCTTCCTGGGTTTCCTCTCAGCTTTTTTCTGCATTAGATGTCATCTTTCTCCTAAGGAAAAGGGGATGTGGTCATTTCAGGGGTCTCATTTCACTCCAGCATTCATGTGGCATTGCCCAGGGTGACATCTAAGGCCAGTCATTAGCCAGTGCCTGCTGGGTGGAGAGGCCTGACAGATGATCCTGCTCCGGAATCCACTTTCCCTTCCTGGGCTGGGGAGGCCCACTCCTTTCTCTTAACTAATGAAAATATTTGAGGCCCATAAATTCAGCAGTTACCAAGCTCAAGCTGTTTTTTAACAGCTTTTTAACAGTTATGAGAACCCGGATGGTTCTGGCAAGCACCAGAATCCAAAGGAAGTAGGGCACCTGTCTAGAATTCTCTCCCCACTCTACGCTGTCACATTTGAAGGACAGTCAGCCAGTGAAACAGGCCTGCGGTCAGGTGGCCAAGTCAAACATCCTCGCTAGAGCAAAGGAAGCAACCACTCGTGAGTCCCATCGGGACAGACGATGTTCTCCAGCCTATGGAAACCAGCTTCACCGTGTCACAAATTCTGTAAAAAAGCAGTAGTAGGATCATGATGTGTCATGCTCCCCATTCTGAGAGCAGCAGACCAGAATCAGTGTCTGCTGTGTTTCTAGTTCTCCGAAACTAGAATTGTACAATTCACAGTTGTACAAAGGGAGCTTTATTGGATTCCAAGTAACTCATTTGAAGCAATTTGGCAAAAGCAAAAAAAAAATGACAATTAGGCTGGAAGCAATTTAGTTAGAAGAATCTCTTCCAAATGTTAATTAGTCAAAAATGATTATCTTTAGTCACCAATATTTCTAGTTCCAATGATAATGATTGGCTGAATGAGCAATTGTGCACAAATACACTCACAGACAGCAATGGCTGACTCTTGGTAATTGGGGTTAGGGGTGTTTTCCATAGCCTTCTATGCCTGGCTTTCACTTTAGCAATAAAGAAGACAAGCTGACAGCTTTTTACTTCACTTTCATAATTAAGAAAGAGTACTGTGAAAGGACATAGAGTGTTTTAGGGTTTGAAGGTTTATTTTCCCTTCCATAATTTTTTTTCAAATTCACTTCCAGCCAGTATGCCAGCTGCCCTTGTTTGCCAGTTTTGCTTTTTGTGTACAGGGCTGAAGGATGCTCCATTTGTCCCAACCAGCTCCTTTGCACTGGAGAGACTAGAGGAAGAATAATTGGCTGGAAGTAAATTGGAAATGTCAAGAAATGAAACTAGAAGAAAAGAAAAGAAAATTGAAGTTGGTTTTTTAGTGACTTAAAATATATAAAACATGAGCTGGGGATTTAGCTAAGTGGTTCTGGTGCCTGTCTTGCAAGTGCAAGGGCCCGGGTTCGATTCCCCAGTAACCACATACAATACTGGGAGTGGAGATTCACGCCCAGCAGCAACCAGTACCACATCCACAGTGCCGGGCGTGGTGGCTCAAGCCTGTAATCCCAGCACTCAGGAGGCAGAGCAGGAGGATTGCTGTGATGTGAGTTTGAGGCTGAGCCCAGGGATCAGCCTGAACTACAAAGCAAGACCCTGTCTCAAAAAAAAAAAAAAAAAAAAATATATATATATATATATATATGTTATATATAAATACACACACATATATATGTGTATATATATGTATATACTCAGTAAACATATATATATATATATATATACACACATATATATATGTTTACTGGGTATATACATATATGTGTGTGTATATATATATATATATGTGTGTGTGTGTGTGTGTGTATATATAAAACATGATGACAGCTCCATGTTGCCTCACAAATTCCTCATACTCAGAGCCACCACCAGTTGATAGCAGTGTTGGCTGTGTAATTCCAGAAAGCATCACTGACCCAGCATAGGAGAGAAGGGGCATCCCCTGCATGCTGAGCAAACCAACTAATGCACTCTTGTTCTAGAAGTTCAGTTGTTCTCCATCAGATAAGAAACTACTGTCTTCGTGGGATGGAACACCTGTTCATACTTCTGCTTTGGGGCTCTTTACCAGTCCTAAGAACCATAAGGAATTTAACTTCACTACTGTAAGCTTGGAACATCACAGACAGTTCTACATCTGCTAAAGAGAACTTTTCTTTTGCTCAAAGGGACTAGCACTGTGGCAAATTGTGTATTTATTGAGTCCCTCGCACTGAACTGCTGGGTCTGCCTCCATGGCTACTTCCAAAGTAGTATTTCTGACTCCTTTCCTGCTTTAGATTCTCCAGGAACTACCAAGCATCCTCCAGACACAGTCTAAACACGCTTAGCAGAGTTTGCAAAGCCCTTCCTGCTCAACCCCACTTCCCCCCGTGCTTTGTGAATACAAAGCACTTCAGAGTCCCTTCATTTCTTTTTCAAAGCCTGAGTGGCCATTAACAGTCATTTCCCATACATCCCAGCAGCCTAGCCATAGAAGGCTCTTCCTTAGCAGACCTCCTTCGACACAGACGAAAGTAATAATAGTTCCAAGTGTGCGGAAGGTCACTCTCAATGCTTCTCCTCCTTTTGCTGTAGTCAGAGATGTTGTCTAAATTATTTAATGAGTGATTGAAAAGCCTGGGCTACTTTACAGAATGTACCTGATCTGGAAAATGAAAACCTAGGAGTTAATTGGAATGACCCTGAAATAACCGGCCCCAAAATAAACAAAATGGCGGCTCTCCTCAGAAAATCGGTTTACTTTTCTTAGGTTGCTTTTTCTCCTTTTCAGTTGGAATTCTTCAGATTCTGCTTTTGGAATTACGTAACAGTTTTTACAATTGGCAACTTCTTTTTTGCTTTTTGACTGGTTATAGTAGATCATGAGATAAAACTCAGTAAACATTTGGAAGGTGAATGACAACAGCATTAATGTTTTTATTAAATAAAATTTCTTTTTTTAAACTGGTAGACAAAATTTTATTTGTTTATCTTGTATAATATGTTTTGTTGTATAAATACATTGCAAAATCGTCAGATTTACCTAATTAACATGTGCGTTACTTCACTTTTTTACTTTTTATTTACTTTAAGAATTTTTTGTTTTAATGTAATACAAGTAGATATTAATACAGAAAATTAAAAAAACACTTACCTCTATATAAAATTTCATTAAAAATAGAGAATGATTAAAGTAATATTTTAATTAAATTCTTTATTGGTATACTTCATATACACATCACAATCACACCTAGCATTGGGAATTTGTACCAATATATGACATGAGTTAATTCTCATTTTTACCCATTTTGCTACTGACGCTACAACCTCCCCCACCCTCTATGTACATATACTTTCTTTTTTTAAGATCATACTTTTTTCTTTCCCTTCATTAAAGTAATATTCATCATTATCTGAAAAGAATGTCCAAAATGTTAATCAGAATATAAGTCATGGACAAGAAAAAGATTCTCACTTCCAAAGGACAAATAAACAAATAGAACTAAACTTTATTTTCAATAAACATGCCAATTTAAATACGACATGATTTCTCTTACATGAGAGCCTATATATATACATATATATATACATACATATATATGCATATATGTATGTATGTGTGTATATATATATGAGAACCATATATATATACGTATGTACGTGTGTATAGAGAGAGAAAGAGAGAATAAAATGAAGGTAGATACATAGGAAGTTCAGAGAAGTTCAAATAATTCTCCAAAATATCTATTCTGTTATGTGAAAAATATCTCACATAGTTATTTGAATAATCCATAGTGGGAACTTTTAATGTCTATAGTCTTTACTATTTTCAAAAATACAGTATGTTGTCATTAACTACAATCACCATACCATGTAATAAATCATACAAATTATTCCACTTATCAAACTGTAATTATATATCTTTTGACTAGTATCTACCCATCTTCCTTTACGTGTGTCACCACTACCCATTTCATCCTCTGGTAACTACCATGTACTTTCAACTTTTATGACATCAACTTTTTTACATTTCATATGCTATGTTTAGTTTCCTGTCCCTGGCTTATTTCACTAAACATAATATTCTTCAGGTTTACCCCACAAATGACAAGATATGCTTCTAATTCTGACTGAATATGTATCATATTTTCTTTATCCATTGATCTGTTGATGAACATTTAGACTGATTACATCTTAACTCTTGTAAACAATGCTACAGTATACAGGAGTTCAGGTGTCTTAACATACTAATTTCACTTCATCTGGTTATATACTCAGTAGTGAGATTGATGGATCATATTATAGTTTTACTTTTAATCTTTATGTTAAATCCACAACGTTTTCCACAATAAGTCATCTAGTTTATACACCTTCAAGCAGTATATGACAGTTTGTTTTCTCCTAATTCTCTCCAATACCTACTAATCTTTTTGATAGCTGCCATTCTTACTGGAGGGAGATGATATGCAATTGTGATTCCAGTTTGCATTTTTCTGATGAGTATGATATTGGACATTTCTCGTCATCTGTCATTCAATTATATGACTTCATAGGGGAAATATCTAAGTGTATTTTTGTCCATTTTTAATAGGTTATTTATTTTCTTGTTATACAGTTGTTTAAATTACTTATTTATCTTGGATGTTAGTCACAGATAGAATTTCTATAGCCTCAAAATTAATAACTATTCCAAGCCTCAAAATTAATAACTATTCCAAGCATGTAATCAGTATATTTAAGAAAACAATAGTTAATTCACAACCTCAAAGCATAGCCCAGTGAAAGAGTACAATATTCTCACTAACATTAGTTGTAATGCAAAAGCAATGTTCTCCTATTACATTTGACCTTGGACATTTAAAGCTAAAATGTATGAGTGTGTACATTGAATTTACAACAGTTTATCCCAGCAGCTCCTTGGGCCCAGTAACAATCCGGCTAACATGGTGATAAATTAATAGCAAATCTTTCATTCTGACAGTGATTTCCAAAGAGGAATTACAAAATACCTTGGGAAATTATTCCATTAATATTCATTAAATGCACATAGCAGAAACTGAAGATGAGAGGTTCACTGGATGAAGAGCACTTTGGAGAATAATCCAAGACCTGCCTTTACCTCATTGATCATCCACAAGGCCAGGTTTTCTGTTCACTACACGAGTCAAAAGACCTTTTCCCATAAATCAAATGCCTTCTACCCAGAGCACTATGATTTATAGCAAGTTTTCTGCTTCTGTGGGAAGTTAATCAGGTGTTTTTGTTACATCTTTATCCTTGTTGTATCTTTCATTTTTCAAATATCTTAAACCAAAGCCTAAATATTTTGGTGATAATGAGAATGGGTAATTGCTAAACAACTGTTTGCTTCAAAAAAGCAACATATACCACCCATATATAAAATTACCCTCACTGAGTTATATATCAGTTGATAATTGATATTAAAATAAAAATGTGACATTCTCTGTCTTATTAAAATTTGTTAGTTTTACCCAAGTCACCAGTTTCTGTTGTATGCCAGTTTTCATCTAAGAAAAACACCAGAGAAAACACCACGCCAGAATATTTAAGCATAAAAATTAGCTTTTATAGTTTTTTCATAAAAATAATACTTATTTTTGTTCTTAGTGGCATATGTTGACCTAAAACTGTAGAGAATGTTCATGTGATGAATAATTATCTCCCTACTTTCCCTCTCATCAGATATTTTCTCAATGATTTCTGACTCCAGCGGAGTGATGGTTTATGGACGATATGACCAGTTCCTCCGGGAAGTTCTCAAACTACCCACAGCAGTTTTTGAAGGTCCTTCATTTGGTTATACTGAGCAGTCAGCTAGATCCTGTTTCTCCCAACAGGTAACATTTTAAAGGGAATATCTCTCAAGCAGCTGCCGCTCTCCTGTGTGTCTTTCCCAGCCACCCACACATGGACAGTTCTTCTCCATGACAGTATCCCAGAGTGTATCTCCAGCCTCGGAATAATCACCCTAGAGCCAGTTAACTAACCCAGCACACCTGGATCTTCATAATAGCGGGTGTTCACTGACCGTGAGGCAGGCATTGCACTCACTTCTTTACTTTGTCGTGTCATGTCAGTCTTGCCACTTCAGTAGCATTATCGTCATCGCTGAACTATCAAGAGGACTGAATGCACTTGGACACGGATCTAACCCAGCACCAAGCTGTATTGGTGTTCAGCAAAGGGGAGAAGAAAGGGGTCCCTGCAGTGTGGTCGGGGGGCCCAAAGCGTGGCAGATCCAGCTGCCTGAACCTGCCCTGATGTGGGCATTTAGGTTATGAATGATGTGTTCAGATGGAGCAGGGTGTAGAGAAAGCTGTTTGATTGGAGTTTGTCCACATTTGTTCCCCTCCGGTCACATACAAAGAACTACAAGCCCACTTTCCAGGATGGAATACTAGGTTTGGTTACAGTCTTCTGAAGGCTTGCTTACAGTATTTTAAAAAATCCAGGTTAGACCTGTGCCCTCCATAAGGATCCCATAAATGGGAAATAGGTGCGAATAAAGTTTTAAAAAAATATTTTTGTTTAAATCAGCCCATAGCAACCCCTAGAAAATCATATGGCTTGGGCAGCTAATAAACATCATCGGTTTACTGTTTTGATATCCCTATGACTTGTGAATTTGTGTAGACTCTAAAGCAGATCTCTACAGTTACAAGACAGTTTGCTGCACTAAACCTAGCTGTGCTACTTTACCATCTCTCAAGAGCCTTTTTCTTCCCTCCCTGTGCCCCACATGCCCATACCTTGGTGAGTTTAGATATTCCTGTGAGCTCCTGACCTGTGCCCCAACTGAAGTGTGCTCTTCTTTCAGTCATTTCTCTTTGGAGTCAGAATTTCTGCCTCTAACCACACTCTTGTACCCATTTCCCATCTCCTTTTACCTCTACTCCCTTCCTCCCTTTCCCAGCTCTAATAAGCAATATTCTATTCTTTCTTTCTCTGAAATCAACTATTTCCACTCCTACACAAGTGAGAAAAATGCAGTATATGTATTTCTAGGCCTGGCTTTTGCTAACTGAAAAAATTATATATACTCCACTTTAAAAATTCCCCTTTGAAATAGCCAGTGGACTGTCCCATTATATCATCGTTTATATATCCTGAATGATAAGACATTTCTACATGTGTATTCCTTCATATTAACATTTTTGGAAATACCTGGGAATGATTTTTTTAGCCACTATACTCCATGATCAAAATGAATAAGATCATTTGAAACACAAATTTTTAAAAGTAAGACCAACTTATTTGTCTTATTATTTTTATAACAGTAGTTAATGGATAAAATTCCAAAAATGTCTGAAATGCTTCTTTGGAAAAAGTCTAAGTCATCCCAAATGATAGTTTTGAAAGACAGTATTATTTAGGCACATAAGTCCTACTGTCATTTTAAAATATTATCTCATTACTTATATTTTATGACATGTATTTAATAGTAGCATTGATGTCAACCCCTAAACTATTTAGTATTATGAAGTCAGACTGAAATTATAAATTTCTGCTGGTAATAAGAGATACGTGAAGGCTATTTATTTAGTGAATTCTAAGAATTAGTATAAGCTACAGGCTTTAAAAATACATTATACCTCTTCTCTTTTATTGTCCAAAAATTTTAAGATTTCATTTACTTTGATACGCTAATCCAAAATGCCAAATACAATGGTTTTTCTGCATATAAATATGTAATTGTTTTCATACTGATCCATAACATGTATTAAGATAGCATTATTTTGTCACTTTTTAAAAATTTGATATAGTATGTATTTTCTATATCAGAAAGGACCACATTGAGAAAATAGAGGTAAACTGAGTTTAAAAGAAAGCTGTATAAAGAGAAGAACTGAGAATGCTCTCCTCTAGCAGAATTGCCCCCAATCTAATATAGCAGAGCCATCCACACTGACCACTATTGCTAAGCTAGTTGAGAAGCTCAAAAGAAAAGTTGTTCATAAATTCTATGGAGAGTTTCAACATGTCCTCTTAGCTCATCTATAAAAGCAGTGCTCCCGGAATTGTTCCACCCTTGGTAATACTATTGCTCAGTCTCAGTGGAAATAATCTGGTCTCCTGTAGGTGTAGGCATAAAAAGCAGTGTTTTCAGTTCTGATTTAGTTTAATAACAACTGTAGCAAGTTCCATTTCTTCATGTATCATAAGTTAATCGTATGCTTATTAACTTCCAATGATATTTACATAGCAGGTAAGATTATTTCCTGTCCTAAACTTTTGTTATTTTTTTTGTATGCAGAAAAAAGTCACTTTAAATGGTTTCCTGGACACACTCATGTCTGACCCTCCCCCGCAGTGTCTGGTCTGGCTGCCTCTCCTGCATCGACTGGCAAATGTCGAAAATGGTGAGTAGTTACTGTGATGCAAAAGCAGCTTGTTATGTTGTTGAAATGGAAACATCACATGTACAGTTATTCATCCTGTGACACTGCTTTAGGGTTTTGTATTTAGTGGTCTTAGTTTTGTTCTGGATAGAACTAATCCATCCTCTGACCAGTAAAGCCTCATAGGACCACTGCACTTCTACAGCTTACTAAAACTCCTTGTGTAGCTTTTAGGTACAAATCCCATATGTGTAACAGAAAAATCTCAATAAGAATGTGGCAATATCTAGTACTTAGTTCAGATTTGAATTTCTAATATTGATATACATTGTAATATTTCATCCAGGAAAATCAAAAATAGGTGAGACAGATAACAAAAAACATTCAATGCAAGTACCTTGCAAATATTTAGGCACAAGCTCTAAATTTTAAGTTTTCAAGAGCTTACTTACTCTAAAGATGAAGCTTTTATATTGTGTTTTTTAATCAAGTATTTCTAGGACAAAATATTTCTGTTGGCGTCTTCAGATTTAACTATGAGGGACCAGAACGCAACTTAGTGGTGCCACCGCCTGTCTGGCAAGTGCAGACAGTGAGCTCAAGATCTTGAGTTCGATCTCCAATTCCACAAAAAAAAAAAAAAAAAAAAAATTAAATAAATGCAGATTTAAATATAAGGTATAATTTAGGGCAAGAGTTAAATAAATTTAAACACAGACTAATTCAGTGCCTCCAATCTTTACATGGTCTTTATTGCTTAGTTGAACTCTGAAATTTCTTCAGTTGATTAAAACAATTTAGCCCATGTATCTAACTGGAATCTAAATGTCTGCATACCTCTTTAGTACACTTGGGAGCTGAAGTTGAATTCACTTTAAATTCTCATTAGAGTTTTTAGCAACTGTCTTTATTGTCTCTTTTAGTTAAAGGTTATGAATTTATCCTGTTTGCTACATAGACAAAATTTAAAGAATGAACTTACTAGTTTTCTTGCAATTAATAATAGTCGAGACTTGTTAATGTCTCTTATCTGTATGCAGAAGTAAAGAGCAATCAAAGTCCATACGATGTTGGAGGATGAGTGATTTACAGTCCAACGATGAGCCATTTTCAATCATAAAGCTAGACTCTCATCCCACTCTCTCTCAGTATTTCTTATGGAAGATCAGTTTCTTCAGCATTTGGCCAAGAGCAGTAGCTAGATTCAAGTCCCATTGTGTCTTTCCCAAGTACCAGAAAGAAAAACCTACAGTGTATGTCTAAAAGACTACGCACCCAGAACTGGTTATATACACTTGGTTTTTTATACTTACTTATTGTTATTTGCATTATTTTTCCTGGCTAGTTAATCAGAGAATAACTTTATCAAAGGCAAGAATTTTTCTTGTTGTTTCAGTATCTTTGGTTCATAGCCTGTAGATAATTATTTGTACTTCATCAGTTATTAGCTTCAAATCTCACATCATTCATTGCCTGCTTTATAATTCTAATGTCCTATCCAAAATAGTATTTATCAAACTATCCGAATGGGACTGTATTCAGATAATTTACACTGTTGGGCCCTATCCACCTGCCTAATAAAAGAAAAGTATCAGTTAGATGAAGACAGTATCACTCATTATGTCAACCATTGTTTTAAAAATAATTCTCTCATCCAGTTTTTCTACCCTTGCCCTTTTCTTCTGTCATTTTCCATTTATTCCACATTTCCTCTTGCCCAGTGGACAGTTAACTGCACTCACCCGTGTGGTTCTGAGTCTTTAGGGAGCTGTGCTCCTCTCCAGGAGGCAAAGTCAATTTGGGTAATTCATGTCCTTATAGTGTAAGTTAAGAGAGAAAACACAGCAAATGACATTACAGAGATTTGTGTCATTAAAAGGCTGCCCATTCTTTGTTTCATTTCCTCCAGCCCTATACAGTGCTTGCAAAGAGTAGTGAGATTCCAGCTATAAACTTAATGCTTTTTCCAGGCAGAACTGACTATTGTCTGAATCACGGCACACAACAGAAACATGCAGTTTCGTTGAAGCTGTGTTTTTCTTTACTCCGGTGCATTCATTCACACTCCTGTTTTTCTTCATTTACTTCCCTCTTAGTCTTCCATCCGGTTGAGTGCTCCTACTGCCACAGCGAGAGTATGATGGGATTTCGCTACCGATGCCAGCAGTGTCACAATTACCAGCTCTGTCAGGACTGCTTCTGGAGGGGGCATGCTGGGGGCTCCCATAGCAACCAGCACCAAATGAAAGAGTACACGTCATGGGTAAGGCGAGTTCTGGGCAATACTTGCATTTGGAGTTTGGCCCACAATGAAAGGGACTATCAGGCTCACAAGGCTGGTAATAGAATTAAGGAGCAAACTTAACTTCTCCTCCAACACCAATGGTTCTGCTTTTGCTGCAATCTCTTACTCATTCTATCTGAACCTAGTACACCTTCCTGAGACTTAAAATACAGGAAGCCTCAAACTATATTAATGCTTGAATATAGACAATTCAGTATTGATTTAAATATCAACTGAATAGCAAGTGTCTTCTGGGATATAGTCTTATTTTCACAGTAGGCTAAAGGTTTCTCCAAGTTTTGTTTTGTTTTTGTGAAAGTTGCTGAAAAATATAATCATTTTTCCTGTACCCTTGAGTATTAAAGAAAGAAGAATGAGAACGTGGGCTTCCTAATACTGCTGCATTTTACTTTGTTTTGTGGAAGGTGAGCTGAAGGTTGTGGTTGTCTTAGCAAATCCTGTTTGCATGAGTAGTGTGAATAACCAAGCCAGTACTGGTGACATGCAAGTGTCTATGTGACAGGTGGATTTTCAGGCGCAGACAGCATTGGCATTATAGGAGGAATTTGACTTTATGAATGAAGTTCTTGTATGAGTGGTTTGCAGTTTTTTAACCTCCACCTTAATTAAAACCAAAGATCAGCTCTAGCAATATTGCTCTCGTGCTTTTTTTGTTCGAGTATTGTTCTAAGAATGGATTTATTTTTGTCAGATTTACCATCAGCCCTGCCAGTGGCTCTCGAAATAGTTCTATCACAGGAGAATGAAAAAATTTCAGGAGTTTTTCCAAATTTAAATTCTTTGGGTATTGAAGTCATTAAATAGTGTATATTTAGAATTCAATTCAACCTGTAGTCTGCTAAAAAGAGGTAACTTTCTGTTCTTTAAAAAAATTTCAGAATACACATCTTAAATCAGAATGTTTTTTCTAGCAATCATTATGGGCAACTGTAATACAGGAAACTACAGGACAGTGTAACTATATTGATAATTCATCACCTGTCAGATTCAGATGTGAAGTGAACAGTCTTCACTAAGGCAGAGTATCCTGAGTGCCTTGTGCTGGGCAAAGGCCACACTCCATGGATGTTAAGCCATGCATTGCACACAACTGTATGATCATAATTCTGAACTTCAGTTCAGTACAGAAAAGGGGAAAAAACACTTCCTGGTTTTTTTCCGGTGAAAACATGACCAGTTTTCAAACTTCTATCCCTGATTCTGCAGGATTGATGTTTAATGCCTAATCATTTTTAGTTTTATGTAAATGCTAACGCCACATAGAAAACTCCTTTCTCAGGGACTGAGGACTGGGATTTGGCCTGATGGTTTAAGGGTTCTAAGAATTACATCTCCTGTGTAAATGAGTCCTAGAATTGTATGTTATATATTGTGAAATAGAAAATGCTCAATGTAAAATAGGAAGAAGGGGGAAAATGTTGAGATTGTAACAAAAAAGTAAGGAAACAAATTTTATGTATATGGGGGGTCGGTCGGGTGGGTAGGGCTATGGGAAAAAATGAGAATTAAGTTGTGTCTTATACTGGTACAAATCCCCATTATGGAGTGCAATCATGATGCGTATATGTAATGTACCAATAAAGATTAAAAAATTTTTAAAAAAAGAATTACATCTCCTGCAGAAACCTAGAGGGGACTTTATGAACAATGCTCCTGTCACTTGACTTTTAAATAATGAAAAAAAGCCACTTTCTGTATTCTATTTCTAATTACAAAAGAGAAAAAGCAGAAAAGGTGGAAAAGAGACAAAATTATAAAAGATCCTTTACTGAAAGGGAAAATTTTGTTAGAGACTCATTATTCAGATATATTTGTGTTACAAATATTTATTACAGTTTTATAACTTTGATAGTACATTAAGATAAACATCCCGCTAGTCCAAATGAGAAGAGGTAGCATGAAATTCTGGAAAGAGCATGAATTTTAAATATGAAATGCACAGATTGAAGTTTCCGTTTTACTTCTAATTGGATATGTTGAGCCAAGTAGAAGCATCTTGCACCTGGTTTCCTGCAAAATCTTTCTGTTCATCTCCTCCCTTTGAGTCCAGTTCTCTCCCAATTTATCTTTTGCTCTTAGGTGGGAGCAGTCCTTCTAGAGTCAGGTCCTACTCTGTAATTTTGGTCCTTTACAGTCATCACTGTCACTCTGTGCCTACAAGATTAAGTCATGGTCCTTCACATGCCATATAAGGACCTTGGTGACCTGCTTCCCACTTTTCTCTCATCTCCAGTATCGGATCTCTTCTTCCTTCTCTTTTTGCATTAAACTTGCTGCTCCCTCCATTCAAAGTGGGCATCCTAGTCCCATGGGCTTTTGCAGAACTCCTCCTGGCCTATCGGGTAGCCCCTTGGCATCTCAAGTACAATAACTGAGTCTGTTGTCACAGCATTTGCTGTCCCTGAGCAGCAGGAGGTAGTACGCTAATGGCTTGTTCCAGGATTTTATTCCCAGCTTCCATCCAACTTCCTGACATAGAGCAAGTAATCAAAATAGCATTTCTTGGATGAATGAATGAACAGATGGATGGCTATTTCAAAAAGCAAATCATGTGGTCAATTGTTACATCAAACAGCTGTATTATGTATACCCTTCTTTTTTCCAGAAATCGCCTGCTAAGAAACTAACCAATGCTTTAAGCAAGTCCCTGAGCTGCGCATCCAGCAGGGAACCTTTGCACCCCATGTTCCCTGACCAGCCTGAGAAGCCACTCAACCTGGCCCACATCGTGTAAGTGTCTCCCATGCCGCCCAGTAAGGTGCATCTTTCCTACTCATACGTGCCTGGAGCTATCCAGAGGGTATTTTAGATTGTCAGACTGAGCTTTAAATTTAAAAAAAATCAAAGTAATGCTATTTTTTTTCTTGTTGAGTTAGCCCTGTGCTTTACATACCATATATGTGTGAAGTTTAACATAATGTACCAAAATCACAGAAACTGTATTGTAAAATATGAATGTTAGTGGGGTTTATACACCTGAAAATTAAAAATCCATGGAATGACCACAGTTTATTTTTTTTAAATGAGACATATTTTACTTTTACCTTATATGTACTTTGAGGCCTAGATCCAATGCCAGCAAAACTAGAAATTGCTTTGTTTTGGTTTGGGTTTTGGTTTATTCCAAGGTACATGCCTTCAGAAAAATCCATGATCTGGCCTCAGGAAGGTTGAAGATGAGGAAAGGTGGGGAAACTCATTAGCACAAAAAATAATAATTCTCCTCAGCAACTCAGACCTGAGCAGCCAAGATATAAGGGAGCTTATGGAAAAAAAGTACCGCTCCCTTAGTATAAAATTAATCACCAAAGAGGAAAGATGTGGATTATCTGTTTCTATGAAGTCAGAAATGATGTAGTTACAAGTTTCCTCCAGAGATCTCTAAAAGACATGCTCCCTACTCCTTCTGAGCCACCTTTTGTTTCCTGCGGTTCAGTTAGGGCCAACTAGACAAAAGGCCTATGTTTGCAGGTTGACATTAACAGGTAGGCTGATGTACCCACCAGGATGAGGATGCACTGATGCCAACATCAGTGCTTTAGAAAGGCCAGAATATGATTTCCCAGAGACATAACTGCTTATGAAAGCAGTAATCCTTTTATATAACAGGCCCAGGCAAAATACCCTTTGGGCATTACTGCAGTATCATGTCTGTGAGCTATAGGTAAATACTGTAGGATTTTGTGCTATTTGCTCCTGAGAGACCTTTGAAGGATCATTGAGCCTAGCAACACATTGAGAATGGAGGCTTCTGTTTCTCAGGCAACATGATGTTCAGCAAACTGATGCGAACCTGTTCTGTAGAATGTGGTTTACTTATTTTGGAAAGTATCCTCCTGAAAATAAACCGGGAATAAATATATCTGGAGAGGGTCCCAAGGGGCCAAGCACTTCAAAAATCCACTTCGTAAGAGTGCTCCATATGACATTCTCAATGTTACTTCCCATAGCCAACTATAGACCATTCATTACTATAAAAAACTGCAGTCATTTTGTAAAGTAGTGCAAATTCTTCAAAGATACTATTTAGGAAAAAACCACATGATGCAAATGTTTACAAAAAAATAATTACATGTCTATTCAATGCAGCAATATGCTCAGTGTTATAAGGCCCACATATACGGAACAATACATGATGTTGAACATTATACACTGTTCTTCTATGCACATATCTTTCTGTTTGTGACTCTGTTGAAAACTGATATTATTTCTTTAAAATAGCTTCCCTAATCTTAAACAATAAAAAGTCATTATAACATATGTAGATATAAAATCAGACAAAAAATATGTCATAGACTTCATCAATACATAAAAATAAATTAGAAATATTTTCATTACTGAAGTCTCTACTTCAGACTTTGAAATGATGAAAAGTGACAAAACTATGGCAGAGTGTGGCACAAAAGCAGTATTTTACAAGAAGTCTTAGATATAGTAAAAATAAATCGAATCAACATAACTTTTATAGGTTGTAGTATTGTCTCACACACATATACATGTTTACATATAGGAATAAATGACATTACACAGAATGCCACACACACTGTGTGTGTGTCTTACTGTAGCAGGGACTTTAATTCACATACAGTAAAAAGGTGCTGATGGTCATGAATCTATTCCTTAAACAGAAACAAACAGGTGGTGACATTTTGGTGTTTTGGCATTTGTTCTTAGCTACCTACTGCGTGCAAATGGTGCTATAATTAACAGTCTCTATTCTCTTTAATTTTTCGCTGCCAAAAGTGATACTTGGTAAGTAGTTCAGTAAGCCCCCGTGTACGTATAAAGACTTAGACATGATTATGAGACAGAGGATAAGGGTGTAAATTGAGACTACTCCAAAATGCTGCCTTGAACAGAATTCACTCACTTTATAAGAATACCAGTTTTGTAAAAATGTCCCCTGCAAAGATTTTTCACTGAAAGAAAGCTTTGCATGAGACCCCTGTGTCTTACTTCTCTCGTGGAGCGGGGGGTTTTTTTTGGTAATAAGCATAAATATATCTAAAGTTTCTGTTTGTGACTTATTTTTGGATAATGCAATTTGCCATTTGATTATGGAGAAGAGAACATCAGTTTCCCTAACAACCACCATTGGTGCCAAATTTATCTATGTCCCAAGTTCAACATTTTGAGGGTAAACTTCAAACAGGAATCATCCGCTAAGAAATCTCAGTCCCAGATTTACAGTGACCACATTTAATAAAGTGAACTTAACAACTTACCGAACTAAAGAAAATTTCAAATGTATTTATTTTCTCATTTCCTAGAGACAGAGAAAAATGGAAAAGGTTTGTTTAAAAATGGCAAAAGAGAAACAAAACTTGCTTTCTTTTTCAACATTTTGCAAAGCTACAATGAAGATATTTCATTTGGCTTGTTATGAAATCTGACATATCTCACATCACTGTTATAGATAAGATAGAATCATGACTGGGCTCAAGGGACCAGGAGTCTCCTAGGGCACAATGCCCATTACTCAAGTTCTTGCCTTCTCCTGGCAAGGAATGCAAGAGTGGGACAAGGGTGACTCAAATTTGAAGAGCTGGAAAATGGAGCAGTCAGGTCTTCAAAGAATGATGAGGTCAGAAACAAAGTTGTGTGAAACAGAGGTTTATTCATGAGATGCTAAAAACAGAAACAAAGCTGCCAGATAATGAGCCACGGCAGGGAGAAGTTGGAGTGAATTTCTCAATGTGATGTCCTTGCTTGGACCATATGGATAGCAGCGCTAAGCCAGTCAAGTTCTTAACCTTTGTTGGTTAGCCTTTGTTGGCTCATCTATTGCTAAGGTGAGCACAGGGTTTTAGGAATTTTCCAGTGAATGTAAGTGGGTCCTTAAAACTATTTTATACCTGCAACGGTTTCACTAAAGTTAATTTCTAGCATGCAGGTGATCATTTTTAT